>PJEM01007005.1:0-102486 GCA_004023845.1 Helogale parvula
AGTGGTGAGGCCACTGTTTCCTCTGGCTGAAGTGAGAGCCTGTTGGGAAAATAATGGGGGACAGTCCAGCCATGACCCCAGCTCATGCCCTTGGGACCAGCAGGAGTTGGTGTCTTTCACTCTGGCCCGAGGCCCAGACCACACTGGTGGCCATCGTGGGAGGGGCCGGAGGTCTTTTTCTCCTGGCAGGGACATGGGTGATGTCTGGGGTGGTCCTTGCAGAGGGTAAGGCACTGGGGCTGGGGGTCTGAAACCTGGGGTCCTTGCCTGGGTCACCCCCAGCCTAGGCCCACAGTTCTCATCCCTCCTGTTGAAATGCACAGTGTCTGAGTTGGGGTCTACCGCCCCCACCAAGCCTGAGTGACTAGGGCCATCCTCTCTCACTTGAAGAAATGGCCCTGGGCCCGAGGCGTCCAGGCGCCCAGCCGAAAGGACCTCCCTGAGGCCTGTGGTTACAGCTGCGGGACCCAGAGCCCGGGCAGGCACGGCAGGGGTATCTGCCAAATGTGACCGCAGACGGCACGGTCTTTACGTGGTGCTTATCCAGTGACTCTAGGTTTTTACCCCCATCCCACAGGTGGGAAGCAGCTTCAGAGGACTTTAGTGACATTCACTGGGGCTGGCGTGTCCCCCAGCTCAGAGCCTGGCACGGACCCTCGCCTTGCCTTCTTGGGAGGCAGCGTCTGGGTCTGAGCAGAGGCTGAGAAGTGAGTTAGGCCAGAACTGGGACAGGTTTTCCTGCGGTGGCAAGGAGGAGCCCCCTGTGCGCCCCTCCTCCCCCCACCCCCGGGTCTTGTAGACCTTTATCCTGAGGCTGAGGCCATGATTTCACACTCATACCTCCGCCCACCTGGTGGGGGCCTGGGACTGAAGGCCTGGCTGTCCGTCCAGCACAGCTACCCACCAGCTGTGTGAACCCGGGCAAGTTCTGCACTTTGGTAGACCCTGTCCCTCATCTGTGAGCTAGGGACAGTCCCACAAATGCTACTGAGAGGGAGTTCTAAGTGAGAGGGCGCGGGTAGAGGATCCCAGGGAGTATTGGGCTCGGTGGGAGTCCCCTGGGCACGGATCCCAGCCCAGGGCCACCATATACTGCCACAGCCCCTCGTCAAGCCACAGGGATCCCCTCACCAACGAGGGCTCTCCCCCCACCCCCAAGGGTGTTAGGAAAGATCCCTGTCTGGCAATAACACTGCTGATGGACTGATAGATGTGTTTTCCTACTCCATCTATCAAAGCCCCGGGTCCCTGCCAGGCAGGACTCAGCCGAGGACCCGTGAGGCCATGCTCTGGGCCAGTTCCAAAGCAGAGGGAAGCTGGGCTGGGCCCCTGGGCCGGGCCGCATGAAGGGCTGGGAAGGGGGCCCTGGGATGGATACCAACACCCAGGGGCTGCTGCTTGGTGACCGTGCAGGGGTCCAGATGACAGGAAGGCGCGACTGATCCCCAGTCTTGCCTTTCACACTTTCCCCTCAGCAGTCCTGAATCTCCCGACCCCTTGGCCTTGTCTTTCCTCCCTCTTGTGTGGGCCCCACAGCACCCCATCCCCTCCACTTCCCCACTGTTATCAGTGGCCCGGCCCAGCCACCACGGCTCCGGCTCTGAAGCTGCTAACTCAGGAGCCGCCGGCTTTTGCTGACTGAGCGAGTCCAGAGGTGCTGTCTTGGCACAAACTAGTGCTGGCCCAGCCCTCTCCCTTCCTGCCTCCCTCCCTCGCCAGGGTCTGTTGCAAAGTGAGGGGTGTGGATGGATGGGGGGGTGGGGGAAGGAGGCTGATGGCCCCCACACTACCTCTAGGGTCTTCAGCTTCAGGGAGAGAAGGCCCAGAGAGGGATAGTTGCCTGAGTTCCCAAGGCAGACCAGCGGAGAGAGACGGGACCGCTCCCCCACAGGGTCAGGGAGCAAGAAGACAGTCCGCCTTGCCTGGGCCCTTGGGCAGACACTTCCTGCCTCAGCTCTGCCTGCCCTGGCTGGGTCCTTCCTCTCCCCTGACCTTAAAGGGGGTATCATTTGCATAAAACTTGCATTAACGATAGCCAAGAAGGTGGTTCCCATCTGAGTGCCTCCTGGGTGCCAAGGTTTATGCAGGTTACATCCATTCCGTGACCCTGGAGATAGGACCATGGGGATCGTCCTGCTTTGTAGAGGCGGAAACTCAGACTCTCAGCACTGATGCACTTCTAATCTTCTGCTGCACAAACTAACTGAGCGCCTACTGTGCTACTACTGTGCACCTACTGTGTGCCAAGCTCAGCCCTAGGCCCTGGGCTGGAGAGGGTGATAGACAAAGGTGAGGGAGTCCTCCCACCCCCAGGTGACCTCATGTTTGGTCCTTCCGCCCTTGTGACAACCCAGTGACAGCCTCACAGGTAGAGTCCCTATTTTACAGATGGAGTGGCAGGTGCATTGTCCAGGCTTGGTCCCTGGGCTCTGCCTTGGGTCTCAAGACCCCACTGTGTATTTACTGTTTGCCTCGCAGCCAGCCCCGCCCAGACGAGGGCCATCCGCCGCCCCTTGAGCCTGTTCCGGTCCCCTGGAAGAGCGTGGGCCCCTGCAAAAGCTACAGGGAGTCCCCAAGAGGCCTGGCAGAGGACCCCACAGGGGAGGAGGCCCAAGGTGAGGAGGGCCCTGCGGCCGCCCCGCTGGACATGCTGAGGCTTCGAAGCTCTTCCATGGAGATCCGCGAGAAGGGCTCCGAGTTCCTGAAGGAGGAGCTGCACAAAGCCCAGAAGGTGGGGGCTCTGAGGGCGGCGGGAGGGACCTCGGGGACCAGGGCCCGCCTGGCGGAGCTGTGGGCTCTCCCCAGGGACCCGGAGAGGCCATGCACCTGTCAGGGCCAGCGGCACCGAGGCCTGTGCTGGGCATGAGGGAAGCACAGGACAGACCAGCTCTGCTGGTGACTCTTGAAGGACTTCTAGAAGCCTTGACTTCTCTGGAAGCCTGTTCTAAGCTCTACGGGACTGGCAGGTGGGGCTTCAACGTGCTCCAAGCTAAATGGAAAATGTATCGTAAACTGTCGGACAACAGAGGACGGGAGGCTGGGGCCCAGAGGACCGTAAGAGGACCCTGGCAATGGAGCATGATGGAGTGGGGGGAGTAGGGTGCCTGGGCCCATCCAGGCCAGGCCTGGGGCTCTTGCGGGGCTCACAGCCACCCACCTTGAACCCCCCCAGGAGCTGAAGCTGAAGGATGAGGAGTGTGAGCGGTTGTCCAGGGTGCGGGAGCAGCTGGAGCGCGAGCTGGAGGAACTGACGGCCAGCCTGTTCGAGGTGTAGTGGCCGGCCGGGGGGCTGGTTGGGGAATGCTCTGCAGGGTGTCTACTGCCCCCTCACCCTCGCCCTCACACACAGCCTGCCTTCTTCCCAGGAAGCCCACAGGATGGTGCGGGAAGCCAACACGAAACAGGCGGCATCGGAAAAGCAGCTGAAGGAGGCTCGGGGCAAGGTGAGGTCCCCACCTGCCCGGAGCCCGGCCAAAGCTCCCGCCTGGCCCCACTCCCCCTCCTTCCTGAGCCCCCGTGAGCGCGCAGGGCTGGGCTTTTGCTCCCTGGTGGGACCCCAGCATGTCCTGGTGGGTGGCGGTGACGTGTGGACCACGGCCCAGGACAGCGAGGCAGAGATATCTGAGACGGCACAGCTGACACCCAGCTCCCCGGGACCCCAGCAGTGTCCCCACCGCACCAGAGACCTTTCTGGGGCCTTCCAAGGCAGGAAGGATCCTGTGATCAGTGTAATTTCCTCTTCCTCCTTCCGTACCCCCTTTACAAAGCAGAAGCCCCGAGTCTGGCTATGGGAGCCTGGACAAGTAGCATCCTGTCCTGGAGTCTGTTTGCCCCTCCATAAAACCCGAGGGCTGTGTTGTTCCTGGCTCCCCAGGACCCCCCAGTGGGAGGCCCAGCTGGCTCCCAGACAAGCGCATGTCCCAGAGCCCTGGCCTACCGTGTGACCTCAAGCAGGACCTGTTTCCTCTCTGAGCCTCAGTTTCCTTAGCTGTGAAATGGGTGTCTCAGTTCTCCCCCCAAAAGCCATTCCAAAAATAACAGGAGGGGTCGGGTACTAGTCACTGCCGGGACCCGCTGTCCTGAGCTGGGGTGGCAGGCAGGGGCAGCTAATGCTACCCTGCACTAAGGTTGACGTCCGCTTGCCTCTCCCCCTCCCCACTCCCCCGGCCAGATCGACATGCTGCAGGCAGAGGTGACAGCCTTGAAGACACTGGTCCTCACGTCCACGCCGGCCTCTCCCAACCGTGAGCTCCACCCACAGCTGCTGAGCCCCACCAAAGCCGGGCCCCGCAAGGGCCACTCACGTCACAAGAGCACGAGCAGCACCCCCTGCCCCCCTGTGTGCCCCGCTGCCGGACACACCCTCGCCCCGGACAAGGAGGGCAAAGAGGTGAGGGGTGGCGGGCGGGCCGTGGACGTGGGAGAGGCAGACAGTGCCCAAAGTGGGGCCTGGTGTCAGGGGGGTGCACATGACCTCTTACAGTGTGACCTGGCCTGCCCCCTCTGGGCCTCTGTGTTCTCTGGGTGTACCACGAGTGGGGTCTGATAGACCCTCCACCCTGCTCTAAGCAGTAGGTGATGCTCTGGGTGCCTGACACTGGCGTTGGGCCCGAGGGCCTGCCCTGAGTGGGGGATGGGGGAGTTCTGCACGGAGACACACTCCCTCTGCCTAAGGAGGCCACCGCTGGGCCTCTGGGGACAGGCTGCCCCTGGATGCCCACAGCCCTGAGGCCCAAGACCATCTTGGGACATCCCTGGACTCAAGGGTCCTCAGCACCTTCTGACTATGGCACCTCAACAAACATAGCATTTGGGGACTGTCTCTGTCCCCCCTCAGCTGGGTGCGTGGGGTGCTTGGGCCATGCTGGGCGGTGGCCTGTCATGTCCTTGGCCATGGATCCTTTAGCGAGTGAGGTCACCTGTCAGAGCCTCTGTCTCCTCACATAAGTAGGGCCTCCTGGGGTTCTGGGGGCACCGACGAGGCCTGCGTGGCAGGAGCTCAGCCCAGGGCTGCTCCTGGCGAGCCCCACAAGGGCCGTTGTGGGATTCGGTGTCCTGTGGTCTCGGATACCACGGCGGCCCCCAGCTCGCTCCTGCCCACACAGGCCCCCTTCTGAGCTCTCAGCCTCCCAATGAACACTAACATCTCCTTCCTCTTGTCTGTCTCTGTGCACCTGTGGGTCTGTCCGTCTGCCCCGCCCACCCAGCCTGGGCTGGCCCCCCTCCTCTCCCTGCTCCTCTGTGTGGTCCCCAGCAAGGCTGTTCACCTCACCTACGAGCCGGCTTGGCAGCTTCTGTCCGGGGGGCCGCCCACGGCCCCCTCCTCTACCTCTGCTACCTCTCTCTCCTTTTCCCAACAGGTAATGGCCGCAGAGAGGGGCCGCCCCTCCGTCCCCCATTCCCCCCCACCTCGCTCACACTGCATGTGCCCCCCAGGGCGGCCAGCCAGGTGCCTCTCCAGAGTAGGCGGCCTCCACATGTTCTCTCTGTGTGCCTGTGTCTGTGTGTGCTGCGACACCTGTGTGTGTTGGGCGGGGGCGGGGTCCGCGGAGCCACCCTGTGACGTTTCCTCCCCCAGGAGACAGTGAGGGTCTTCCAGACGAGGCTCTGGGCCTTAAGTAGAGCCAGGAAGCTAGAAGTGCACCTAGATCTGCATGTTTGAGTTCTGGGGTCTTTGGCCCAAAAAGAAGGAGACAGTCCTTCCTTGGGACTCTGCTCGGCCATGGGGGACAGACTCGCTGGTGGCCCGGGGCCTATCCTGCAACCTCCCCGGCTCCCCACCTCTGTTGGCTCTGCCTGACCCAGCCATGCAGACCACCCCGCCCCCCAGCGCCTTGACTGCCGTGCCCGGCTCCCCCTCCCCCGCAGGTGGACACCACCCTGTTCGCAGAGTTCCAGGCCTGGAGGGCATCCCCCACCTTGGACAAAAACTGCCCCTTCCTGGAAAGGGTATACCGGGAGGACGTGGGTCCCTGCCTGGACTTCACCATGCAGGAGGTGAGGCGGGGGGCAGAGGGCAGCCGGCCCCGGGCCCACCCCCTCGGCCGGAGGTCAGCCCCTCACCACTCCGGCCTGCCGCCCGGCTTTGTCACAGCTCTCAGCGCTGGTGAGGGCTGCCGTGGAGGACAACACGCTCACCATTGAGCCTGTGGCTTTGCAGACGCCGCCCGGCGTGAAGGTGGCAGCGACTGAGTGTGGCAGCGCCAAGTAAGCTCCGTGCCCTTCATCCTTCCCTGTGCACTTGGGAGAGCCACGCCTAGCCTTGAGATCCACCGAGGGGGTGGCTGGGGATGGAGACTCTGGCCTCCTGTTGGGGTCCGGGTGTAGGACCCCAGAGGAGCAGCGGAGCGGGGGGGGCAGTGGGGGGTGGCATACGGGCCCGACTGGACAAGAGTGCAGAAGCACGAGGGGCCGCCCCCATGCAGGGCAGTGAGGGGTCTTTGGCACAAGTCCCCGCCTTTAGTCATGGGCCCCCAGGCCATCCAGGGGATGTGGGGGCTGGAGTCTCCCTCTTCCCAGCCTGACAGACATCCCTTTTCCTCCCCTCCCCAACTCTCTCTCCCACAATGGGCTCTGGGCCCTGATTGACACATAAGTGATGTGGCTTGTTGGCTCTCCTGCTAACAAATAACTGAACAGCCCTCACATCTCGTCTTTCCTGCTGCTCAGCTGGCATTGAGCAGGGCTCACAGCAGAACAAAGTAGCTACGGTAGAGCAAGCGGCAGAGATGGGGAGCACTTCCCCTTGGCAGCGCAGGATTTGACCTGCTAGGGAGGCCCCATGGAGGGAGTCTTGTCACAAATAGGAACATATGAGCCAGGTTTTGAAGGATGAATGGCAGTTTGCCAAGTAGGGACGGGCCTTTCAGGCAGAGGGGACAGACTGAGTGAAGGTGTAAGAAGCCACAGTGTGAATGGAAACATCACCAGGTTTGTGGGGTGGGTAGGGAGATGGGGCTGAGGCCAAAGAGGATGTTTGGGGCCAGAGTGTAAAGGGCCTTGAATGAGGTTTGGGCTTTGACCCACTAGGCCAGCATTTCACAAGTTCATCAAGAGGCATGCCCTGAAAAGAGGGTTGCCAAGTCCAATCAGAGTCACAGTGAATCTGGAGGCAGCAAAGGCACTGATAAGTCCTGCATCCCAGGAGCCTACTTAACTGTCCTCTGCTCTGGATTCTCCATAACAGTTTCCTGGGCAGTAGGAAAGCAGTGGAGAAAGATGATGGGCCAGATGGGCTTTGGAGGAGCCCCTGGCTGTAATATGGAGCTGAGGGGGTCCAGGCAAAAAGCCCTTTGGCATGACCTAGCCTGGGGACTTAGTGAGAGTAGAGGAGAGAGTAGACTCTTGTGCAGTTGGGGGGGGGGCACACCTGAGTCTGAGGGCCCCGGTAAAATAGGGGGTGCTGCAGAGAGTGGAGTTCTGATGCACCTGGCATGGGGTTGACTGAGCTCTCCTGCCCCACAGGGGCGAGGCTAGGGGGTTAGGGGTGGGATCTGGCTTAGTTCAGAGATCTGTCCCGGGGACTTCTACGGCTGCCCCTTCCTTGGCCTGGCCCTGGACTCCTTGGAAAGCTGGGCTCGACGCGGACGCTGCCGGACTCTACCCCCACGTCTGTTTGGCTCTCCTTCCCCCTCTCTGCATCTTCCTGGCTGCTGCATCCTGCCTGCACGGGGCGGGCAGACGGGCCTCAGCAGCCCCCACGGCCCCCTCTGCTTGCCTCTAGCACCTGCGCCCTGAGCGGGCTGGCTCGTGCCTGTCGCCACCGAATCCGGCTTGGGGACTCAGAGAGCCACTACTACATCTCGCCGTCCTCCCGGGCCAGGGTAAGTCACCCAGTGGGAGCGTCGCTCGGCTTCTCAGGGGCACTCTGGGCTGGGGCGAGGGAGCACAACCTTGATCTGCAGAGCAGGGCACAAGCTCCGGGAGGTGCAGAGATTGACTCGGGCCCCACGGCCAAGCCTGGTGACTTAGTTTGTCTCTACTGCAAAACAAACGACCATAAACTTAGTGGCTTAAACAACACTCGTTTATTATCACGGTCTCCTTGGGGCAGGAGTCCGCACGGCTTAGCTGGATCTTCCGCTCCAGGTCTCACGGGCTACAGTCAAGGGAGAGGCTGGCTGCTTCCCTCCTGGGGAGGGTGGTCCTCTTCTGAGCTCCCATGGGTCTTGGCAGGATGCAGTTCCTGTGGGTGAAGGACTGAGGGACCTGTGTGCTCGCCAAAACCTAACCCTGGGAGTGACATCAGAGTTCCGGTTAAAGTGCCAGGCTCCTGACTCCCGGCTCAGGCTCCAGCCCAGGCTTTGGAGAACGTTCTGAGGCACGTCTGTTACTTGAGCCTGACCATCAGGGGCTCCGGGAATCCCAGCTTCTGTCCTTACATGCCGAGTGGCCCAGGCTGGATCAGTGGACCTCACCGAGCTGGGGGATAAGGGTCAGGTGGTCGTCATTCCTCTGTCCCCTCACAGACTGTGAACGGAACTGCAGAGAGCCAAAGAGAATGTGTTAGAAGGTTCTGAAGCTTCATGCAAAGGAGCACAATGTGGATGAGCCCTCTCTTAGGAACCACCTCCTGCCCTCGACCTACTCAAGGCACCACAAAGGGATCGAAGTGGACAGATGGCCCCTTGCTGGGCAGCTTGTCTGGTCCCTACAGCCTCTGGGGGGCGGTGGCCGGTGTGGGGTTGGGGCCAACCCCACAGCAGTGAGCTGAGCCCCCATTTGCCTATGGGAGTCTATGCCTTCGGAGGGGGTGTGGCCTCGACTTGGGAGCTCCCCATTCTGAGCCCGGTCTGCCCTCAGTACAGCCTCCGCCCTGCGCATCTGTGCCCAGAGCCCTCTCCGGTGGCCTTTCTCTTTAAAAAAAATTTTTTTTTAATGTTTTTTATTTTTGAGAGAAAGAGACAGACAGCATGAGCAGGGGAGGGTCAGTGAGAGAGGGAGACACAGAATCCGAAGACAGGCTCCAGGCTCTGAGCTAGCAGTCAGCACAGAGCCCAACGCGGGGCTCAAACCCATGAACTGTGAGATCATGACCTGAGCTGAAGTTAGACGCTTAACCAACTGAGCCACCCAGGCACCCCACAGTGGCCTTTTTCTGATCCCCACCAGCGCTCACCAGAAGGATCCCCACCAGACATTCTGGGCCTGAAAAAACTACATCTAGATCCTTCTTTCTTCCAGGCTTGCTATGTCTCTGGGTTGGGCAGAGCTGGGATGGGAGATGGAGTGGGTGTGAAGTTTTAGGATGTGGTCCCCACACTCTGAAGAGACCGAGGAGTGGGGAATCCCGAGAGAGAAGAGATTTGTGTCCCCAAAATGCAGCCCTGGTGAGCCTTGCTCCCCAGCCTCCTGTGGGGGCCTCCGGGCCACTGGGAAACACCACGGCTGGCCCACAGGCTTCTCCTGCACCAGCCTCTGCCCGAAGTCCCCCTGCACCTGCTTTGTCCTCCGGGCCAGGACTGCTGTGTGGTTGAGGGCTCCGGACTGCTGTCTCTTCCCTGCATCTTCGGACCCCGTGGGCTCCCACACACTTGACTCCCCCACCCCCAGAGCGCTGGACATTCTGTAGGGGCTGTCATGGACACAGCTGCCAGCGACCTTCTGTCCTGTCTTAGGCTGAGTTCCCTAGAGGCTGAGCTGAAGACGAAGATTCTATGCTATTCTTAGGAGGCGTGAATGCGGGCTAGCATAGGCAGAGGAGTGTCTGGCCTCAACTGGTTCTGGCTACAATCTGATTCGGAAACACTGGGGACTCCTTAGCCCAGAGGGGGTTCCACCCTGAGGCTAGGGGCCTGGCCTTGTATAGGCCACATGCCAGCCTGTCACTGGCTGTCGTAGGCAGGGGATGGGGGTACAGAGGGGCACCTATGGGCCATTAGTGGACAACACTCTCAGTAGTGGGGAAAGGGGACCCCAGCCTGGGAAAGGGGCTCAGGCAGGGCCCCAGCAGCACCCTCTCCGCAATGTGCGAGCCTTCATGGAAGGGCCTAGGTCTGACCCAACTTGGGGTCGGCGGTGCCCAGCGCAGGGCCTGGAGTGGAGCAGGCCTCAGGCCGGGGGCTTCAGGCCCAGGGATCCAGGGCAGCCCCAACGAGCAGCTTCGGCTCCCCCTGCCCAGCCTGACATTGCTAGGAGCACTGGGCCAAGGCCTGGCGGGCCAGGGCCTCCAGCACCCGGAGCAGGCCGCCTGACTTCCTCTTCCACCTCAGCCACTGACTGCTTCGTGGCCCTGTCATTGCCATCTGGTAGCTTCGTTCTTGGAGCCTCCATTTTCCCCATGTGTAAAATGGGAATGCTAAGCGTGTCTGCCTCACATGGATACGTGTATCGGACTAAGTGTTAGTTGCTGCTATTGTTTTTACTAGGAGTAGTAATAATACCATGGTTGGTAATTAAATCTTAGAGCCCGGTCCTGTTCAACTCAGGGAGCATTCTCTAGCTTGGATGGGACATGGGGTTTCTCGCTAGGGTCTCCGATCGGGCCCAGGTTTTTTGGGGGGGGGACCCTAAGTGTGGGGGCCGGCAGGCCACAGCCTCTCCGCTTGTGTCCACAGATCACGGCCGTGTGCAACTTCTTCACTTACATCCGCTACATCCAGCAGGGCCTGGTGCGGCAGGAAGGTGAGCGCCCCCTGGTGGCCGGCGGGGGTGGCGCCTGGGAGTGAAGGGGCGGAGCGAACTGGTGGGCGGGCCAGCCTCTGAGGAGGGGTCAACCCACGGGCTTTGTCCTGACCGAGGGGAGGGCTCTGCCAGGGTCTGTCAGGTCCTGCAGCCTTCTCCCACCCAGAAACCTCTCCCAGGCCCCCGGGACTCCCTATTCCCAGGCTGGCATCAGAAAGCCCTGCACGATGGGGTGTCCCTTGTGAATCTCCTCCCTGCAGGGGGTGACCTCCTTTCTGTCCTTTCTGTCTGTTTGACCCTGAATGCTGCCACCCACTTCACCCTGGCCAGCGCTGGTCCTACATCCACCAGTTATCCCCTTCAGCCCTATTCTGCAAGGTCTAGCTGCCCGCTCCTCCAGCAAACCTGGTTCCCTGCTGTCCAGACCGTTTGGGGTGGGAGCCCCTCCTCCCCAGCTTGGCGGTCAAGGCCTTGGGTGGGACCTTGGACTGACTCCATGGCTCTGGTGACTGTTCGGGGTCTCTGAGACCCTAAGGATGTGGGTTGGAATCACCACCAAATGTGTGGCGGTGTGCTCATGTGTGTCAGTGTCAGGCTGTAGGGGTGAGGTCACCTCCACCACTGGTGCGGTGCAGATGGGCTCGGCTCAGCTCTCAATGGTTTGCAAGGCCTCAGTGTGGAGCCTGTAAGAGGTCCAGCCACCTACTGAGGATATCTGTCCTGGGGGACCGGGGAGCCCTAGGGTGCCTGTCAGCGGCCCTGCCCAGAGCTAGGGGACAGGTGCCAGATCATCTGCCTGAGGTGGCCCTGTCACCGAGCCATCCACCTTCTCTCTGCCTGCAGCGGAGCCGATGTTCTGGGAGATCACGAGGTTACGGAAGGAGATGTCGCTGGCCAAGCTTGGATTCTTTCCCCAGGAGGCCTAGGACACGGCCGGGGCCTGGAGGGTGCTCTGAGCCGCAGCCAGCACCCGCCCCAGCACAGACAGACAGGAAGACAAGGTCCTGGAGCCAGCCCTGAGCCAGAAGCCGAGCAGACGGACAGACAGCCAGGCCATGGAGGCCTTGCTGAGCTGGTACCAAACGTTCATCCTGCAACAGATGGGACCTCATGAGCTGACCCTTCACCCTTCCCCAGTGGCCCGACAGCCACTAGGAGACTTTCAAGAAAGCACCAAAGACCAAGGAGCTTGGACCCACACTCAGGGGCTCAGCACCCTCCCCTTTGCAGTCCTGGGAGCTGCTGTTTGCAGTCACCTTGTTGCTGCAATGTCCTCAGAAAGGGATCTCGCTGAGTGGCCTGAACTCCAGGGTATCCCCCACCTCAGTTCCCAAGCGCTGGGCCACCAGCACCCCCTCGTGGCCAATCTGCCCCATTCCCGTGGGGGCAGTGCGGCTACAAGAGGCTGTCAGAGACTTGCACACCATCTGCTTGAGAACTACCCTGAACTGTTCTTAAGATGGGTTAGGGCCCCTCCTCCCACCCTCGAACTTGACCTTCCCCCTCCTCCATCTGAGCCTTGTGCTCCAGCAGGCCCTGCCCCTACCACTGGGAGGATTAGGATTCTTTTCTTCCGAAGTAAAACACAGACAGGGCCTCAGGCCACCTGTGTCTGTTCAGCTGTGGGTGGCCGTTCAGACGTTGGGGTTGAGGTCACCAAGCCCTGTACACAGAACTGGGGGAGGATGGGCAGGATGCAGGCCCCTCCTCGCCCCTCACAGCCCACTCAGGACCAGGGTCCAACCTGGACACATCCCTCACCATGGCCAATTTCCTCCTTCGAATGGAATGTAACACGATCTCTATTTAATAAAGGAAGCCTTTGTTGGTAGAGGGTGGGCAGCCCCGCGCCTTCACTCCTGCACCCTGGGGCTCAGGCCAAGGCTTGGGCATCTGACGGAATGAAACCAAATCCTTCCCTAGCCCGCCCTCGTGCTTGGGATTAGGCCCAAATCCCAAAGGGATTGCTGTGGGGAGGACCACTCGAGTCCTCCCCAGCAGTCTGTGGGGAGGTGGGTTATCAGGGCCGAGCCTGGCTTCCTCTCCCCTGAGGAGTGGCTCACTGCGGGAAAAGCGGTGCCCAGGCTGGTGCCCAGGCTGGCTCAGGGGCACCTTGGGCAGATCCCACTCTGGTCCCCCTGCCTCTTTCTAATGGAAGGTTGGAGTCGAGAGTCAAAACCTCTGGGCTGCTTGGCAAGTGTAGGACAGTGGTGCGGGGATTGATTGGTGATGTCTGCTGGCAGCATGGGCGGGGATGTGGCCACTCTGGCCTTGCCAGATGGATCCAATCTTAGATGGATTCTTAGCAAGGGAAGGTAGTCACAGGGTGGACCTGGAGAGGTGTCTTGTGATTCCACATCCCGTCCCCACCTGCAGGGGTGTGGCTCCAGGCCAGTGGGTGAGGAAGGGGGGAGGGGCATAACAGGTTCGGAAATCAGTGCCTGCTGGGGCTGGTGATTCCTTGAAGGGGCCTCAGGTCCACTCAGCTAGTAAGTAGAGCAGGACTCTGTCAAGGCTACCCAACCCTATCACCCTGTCCAGAGCCACGAGCCTTGTCCCTCTTGATCTCCAGCCTCACAGATTCCCCCTGCCTTCCCCCCCTTTCCTCTCTGCCTCCTCTCCTTCCATCTGCGTCTTGAATACCCTCCCTCTCCCGCCCCTCACATATCCACTGGCCAGGTCCCCTGAAACATCCACTTGCTTGGCAAGTGCCAGGCAGCTCCTCTGGGCTAGACACAGTCCCTGGTGCTGGATGTCCTTGCGCTGCAGCTGAGGAGTTCAGCAAAGAGACTGGCAGTAAAAACAGTGCGCGGATAATGTACGCAGGGGATCAGGGAGAGATGGAAGGCGATGAGGGGTGTCAGGGAAGCGTGTGTGCGGCTGTTACAGGGGGTGACCCCAACATCTTCTGCATACCTCTCTCTCTCTGTTCAATCCTGGGACAGCTGGAGGAAAATGGGATTGAAGGTCTGGGCCCTGGAGCTGTCCGTCCCTGCCCCCAGTTTCTATGGCCCTGGACAAGCCACACCCAGGAGACACGGGGACGTTTCAGAGCCCTGGCAGTGGTCCCACACCCCGGACTTGCCCTGCCCACCCCTGTGACAGGACTTCGTGTCAGGTCCAGGCGGGGTTGTGGTGGGCGAACAATATGTGTGAGGGACCAAGGCACACACCATCTGGCCTCAGCATCCGCCAACAGCGGCCGATACCTGAGCACTAACATCAGTCCCAACTCTGGTTCTGCGCCCTCGAGGTGAACTGATGCGTTTAACCCTCAGGACCATCCTGGAAGGTACTGTTGCCCCATTCTGCAGACGAATCCCCTGAGGCACCAAGAGTTCACCCAGGAAATGGTGGCCCCAGATAAGAATGGATAAGCCCCGTTCCAGAGCCAGCATCTTTTTTTTTTCTTCATATTTATTTTTGGGAGAGCGCAAGTTGGGGAGGGGCAGACAGAGGGGGACAGGGGATCGAAGCGGGTTCTACGCTGACAGACAGCAGCGAGCCAGATTTGGGGCTTGAACTCATGAACCGCGGGATGATGACCTGAGCCAAAGTCGGACACTCAACCAGCTGAGCCAGCCGGGCGCCCCAGGGCCAACTTCCTTTTACCGGACACCTACCTTGCTGTGTGCCGGGCGCTGGACCAGGCCTGCTTTCCAGAGACGGAGAAACGGAGTCTCAGGCAGTGGCAGAGCCGCATTTTCATCTAGGTTGGTGTCTCGCGTTTTTACCTGGATACAGCTGTCCCCACTCCAGCTCTTCAGGCTCCTGGGGGTACACGGTGGGGGGAGCCTCTGGAGGGGACTCAGGAGTTGGGAGAGGGTGGTTAACTGACGGCAGCCACACCGGAGTTATTCCTCTAAGTGAATTTTCTAGATCACTCACTCAGGCCTCTCTAAGTGCTCCTGGTACATGTGGCCACCTCTTAAAAGCTGGCTCCAACCGTGGCCATTTAGCCTGAGCTCAGCCACACAGTGGACTTACGCACTGCTCTGTTGCGTCACGGTCTACAATCTGTCAAGCCTGTCCTGATTTAATGCTGCCGGGACTGTGTGCCTGGGCGACAGGCTCCTCTCTGGGCCTCAGTTTTCTCATCTGTGAGTTGGGAAGATTGGAATTAAATGACCTTTGCAGCCCCCACCCCTTTTTCATTTCTTTTATCACGGTAAAAAACACATACAATTTACGATTTTCTTTACCCACCCATCCCTGATAGGCATCTGGGTTGTTGCCCTTAGCTACTGTGACTAATGCTGCAAGGAACATGAGAGGGTAGTTAATTTCCTTGAGACCTTGCTTTCGATTCCTTTGGCTATTTTGACAGAGAGGTGGGACTGGTGGGGGCCATGTGGCCGTCCTATCTCCAATGTGTTGACTTGTGTCTTCCATACCGCCTTCCGCAGTAACTGTGCCATTTTGCGATCTTGCCAACAGCCCGCAGCGGTTCCAATTTCTCCACACCCTTGCCAACGCTTGCTACGTTGGTCTGTTTTGATAATGGCCACCCTAACGGCTGTAAGGTGATGTCTCACTGTGGTGGTGATTTGTAGGGCTCTGAGGATTACTGGTGTTGAGCATCTTTTCATATATTTGTCGGCTCCTTGTATGCGGCTTCTTTTTACCAAGGGTCATTCTGAGGAGCCTTCCTGTACCAGAGCGACGCCTTCAGGGACTGACTTGCGTGGCTGGAGGGGCCGCAGCTCTCCTGTGATTCTGTGGCCCTGGACCCCTCCAACTGCACCCTTCACAGAAGAGTCATGTCCCGGGCCCAATACCCAAGCCCCCGGGGTGGTGAACTTTAACACAAAGCCAAGTTGCAGAGCTCTGACCCGTGCGTGTCTGCTGCAGAACACATGCCTGGGCCTGTGACTGCTCTTTCTGGAAGGCCCACGTGGGCTACTGCTATACCTATGCAGCCTGGCCGAGCGCCGCAGGCCCAGGAAGTATCGCTTGGCTCCGAACAGTGGCTGGTGGTTCTCCAGCGGGCGGACACTCGAGGGTGTCCCAGCAAGAGACCTGTGCACCAGCTCATGGCCAGGGGAGGCTCTGCAGGGGCCAGGATCGGGGCCAGCCGGTGGTTTGAGGGGCTCCCCCTCAAGCCTCAAGCACAGGCCGTCCCACCAAAATGCTGCAGCTGGCCAGACCCTCCCTAACTCTCCCCGCCCCTCCCTAAACCCAGGGCCTGGCAGTGGCCCAATGGCAGCTCAGGAATGCCAGGAGCCGCTCCCTTTCCAAGTGGTCTGAGAAGGTGTCGATGCCCTGATGGGGCAGGTGCAGGGAGACTGGGGATAATGGAGTCTCAAGCTCTCCCAGACCCCCTGATCTTGGAGAGTTGCAAGGTCCACTGGGTGGGAGCTCTTGGCTGGGTGATGAGGGAGAGACCTACAGGGGGTAGGAGAGCTCCACCGCCTCTCTCCCCCAGCCCTGCCCCTGCTATACCTCCTGTGGGACCCCGTGCAGGCCTTCATCTTCCTCATCTCTCTGGGGGGCAGCTGGGGCAAGGCAGTCCCCCAGCTGCCTTGCACATGGCTGCGGCCAGGCCAGGGCCCAGGGTGGGGGGGGGAGAGGTCAGGGGTCAGCATCTGAACAGGGATGGCTGCTAAAGATGGGGTGAGGGCCGTACTCCTGGGGGAGGGGCTGGATTTGGGTGCAGGAGCTTCAGGCCCTCTGAGAGCTTACCTCCTCGATCCTTGTGCTCCTGTTCCAACATGGTGTGGACAGGGGTATCTGCAGTCCCCTCCCCCCTCAGCCGCAGGCCACACACCTCTATCCACCCTGCCCCCCAACATGCACACATGCTCAGGAGGGGGTTCATGGAGGATTCGGTGCTCAGGCAGCCCAGGGCCAGGGTGACAGTAAGGCCTGACTGGTTGTCCTGGCAACCGAATAGAGGTCTCTTGGTACCGAGAAGAACCCAGAAGCCCCTTCAGCCTTTCTTGAACCCTGGCCTACCTGCCCCACAAATACCAGCTACAGTGATTTCCTATAAACTGTTAAACCAAGATAAAAAGGTAGCATATCAGAGAAGTACGCTTGCTGTTCTCAAAGTGCATCACCTGAATCAACATCAGCATCACCACCGTTGGAACTCATTCTAAATGCAGCTCTCAGCTGAAAACCGGCTTGGAATCCCACTGGGGGGGGGGGGGGGCAGCGGGCCTGGCATAAACGCCGGCTCTCCCCTGATGCTGATGCGGTCAAGTTTGATACCCGCTATCCTGCAGCAGAACCTCAGCCTGATTTCATTCCATGTTGAGTGTGAACGCTTCGCTTTTAGGAACAGGTGTCTATCTCAAAAAAAAAAAACCTACAAAGTAATTTGGGGAGCCCCCTACACTCTCAAAAGGCCTTGAATTTATTTAAGACAAAATGGGGGGGAGGGGGCTGTAACACGCAAGTGATCCAGGAGAGCACCCGGGGAATGACAGCGCCCCCTCCCCTTCCATGCCAGTGGCCACCCTTGGGCATCCCAACCCTGCAGTTCCAGAGGCGGAAGACCACGGCCCCCGCAGGCGGCCCGGTGAGGGGCGGGTTGGCCCGGCCAGGTCCTCGGCCCCGACGGCGGCCCTCGTTGCCCTGATGCTGGGGGTCCCCCCCACCCAGCCCCGATTGGTTGAAAGCTGTTTACAGTCACCCCCGAGGTAGCGTCCCACCTCAGTGCGCTCAGGATTTAACGTCCCAGGACGCGTGGCTGGAAACCCCGGGTGCGCACCCTGTGGTTCCAAGCCCCGCCGGCGCAGACCCGGACCCCGAGGGCACGCGCTGCACTGGCCAAGGGTGTAAAGTCCCCACCCGTCTCCTGCGCGCCCCTCCCAGAGCCCGAGGGCTGGGAGCCGCGAGCTGACGGCACCCCCAGCGGCGCTGGGCGTGGTGGCCGCGGCCCCCGCGGGCGGGGCGGGTCCCCCTAGACGCCGCCCTCGGCGGCCCGGAGAGCGGCGCAGCCAATGGAGGCCGAGGCGCTGCGCGGGGATTGGAGCGGGCCCGGGGGGGGGGGGGGTGCCGGCGGGGCCGAGCGAGGGGAGGAGGCGAGGCGAGCGCTGTCAGCGCGGTTATAAGGGAGGGAAAAGTTCCCTGCGCCGGGAGCCGGGTAGGCGCACGCTCGTACGGCGGCCGCAGCGGCAGGGCGGGGCCGCGGAGGAGCGGGTGGCGGCGGAGGACGCCCCCGGGGACGCGACTCGCTCCCCTCGGAGTCTCTGTCGCACCTCGGAAAGGTACCGGCGGGGGGGGGGCCCGAGGGCTTTTCCACGCGGCCATGGGCGACGTCGGGGGGCCCGCGCGGCCGGGGGCGCCGCTGCCCATCTTCCGCTGGGAGCAGATCCGCCCGCACAACCTCCCGGGCGACAAGTGGCTGGTCATCGAGCGTCGCGTCTACGACATCAGCCGCTGGGCACAACGGCACCCGGGGGGCAGTCGCCTCATTGGCCACCACGGCGCTGAGGACGCCACGGTAAGGAAGCCCACCGCCGGCCGGGTGGAGCCTGGCGCTCGCTGGGGCCTGGTCGTGGCCTCTGTGATCCGCTCTACTTGCGCGATCTGACGTCCTTTCTACTCTTGGCTGACCCTTGATCTCCTGGTCTGGGACCCAGAATTGGGACGGACAAGCCAGGGCCTGATGAGGGCTGAGGAAGCCACGTCCCTGCGTGGAGGACCTGCACACCGTGGCCTGGGGCTGGGCTGGCGCGGGTCTGTACGGAGTGAGGGGCTCTCAGAGGTGGGTGTGTCACGGCCAGCCAGCCGGCCCTAAGTGTGAGTCCTCCCTGCTGCTCTGAGCTCCTCCTCTCGGTTCTGGGTCCCCCAGACCAGGTTCCTTTTGCTGAGTGCCAGGGGTAGGGTGGGGTTCCCTGGGGGCTGGCAAGGATGTGCCACCAGAGGCTGGGGGCTGGGCAGCAGAGCTTGGGCTGGGCAGCAGAGCTTGGGCAGGGCCCAGAGGTCTGTGGCTTTCCCAGGAGCCGCTGTAAACTGCTTTGAGGGGCAGTGACTCACCTCTCCAGGGCTGGGCAGCTGCACGTGGGAGAACTTTGCCAACCAGGCTGGGTGGGCCTCCTCGGGAACATAGTCACCCCAGGAATAGACCGACCCTTGGGAACCCCAGCTTTCCCTTCCCAGCCCATGTCTAGACATGTCTTGCCAAGGAGGGATGTGGCCCGGTCCAGTGGGACCATCTGGCCAGAGCCCAGCCTGTTCCGGGAGCCTCCTCACCAACCCCTTCCCGTGGCCCAGCAGTCTGTCGTCTGGAGAGGCCACAATGCTCTGCCTTGACCGTCGAAAATTCTAGATTGGCCACCCCCCGGGTACCAGGAATCTTCAAGATTCCAGGAGATGAATCCCTAAGTGGCAGAACTTTGAGCAGCAGAGGGGAGTGTGACCTGTCCCAGGAGGTCCTGTTTACCAGGACTGCCAGGCTGGACAATCTCCAGACTCTAAGGGAAAAGGTGTCTCTTCCCCACTTCCATCCTAAGAAGTCGAGGGCTCAGAGGCAGAAGCCGCCTGAAAGCCTAGAAACTGACATAAAGACTTGTCTGCGGGCTGAGTGCTGGCCACGGAGTGGAAGATGACTATGGGACAAGTGGGTGGCCACGCACAGGCCCAGATGTTTGCGAACACCACACGCATCTGTGTGCATGGTTGGATGTGCGTGCATTTCTGTGGGGGTGTAGGGTGTTTGGGGTGCCCAGGGAGGGGTGTAGGGTGTTGGGGGAGGCCTCCCACATGCAACCCCCCAGCCAGTTATCTCTCGACCCTGAGACCTCCATCTGGCAGTTTTCTCATTGATTCATCACCAATAAGATCTGTTTCCCATTTCCAAAAAGAAGCCACCTGCCTGCTCCCTGGGGGCTGGGTCCTGGCTCTGCCACTGGAGACTCTGAGTGACCTTGAACCAGGTGTTACTCCTCTGAACCTCGGTTTCATCATCTGTAAAGTGGGGAGAGCTGGGCCAGACGGCGAGCCAGCTACGAGCAGGACTGTGCCCTTTCACCGTCGTGCCCCAGGCCTGCCCGTGTAGTCCTTCCTGGCTGGGCTGTGTTGGTGGCCAGTAAGTGTGAGTGTGTCCTACAAACAGATGACAGGTTACTGATCAGCCCGATGCTGTGTGTGGTCAAGCCCAGCCCCCAGGTGCCCATTCCAGGCCGCGGAGCGGAGGTAGGGGTGGGCAGCTGTCATGCCGGGGCTGCGTTTCTGAGGTCACCTCTCAGTAGCCCCAGCCGCCCATCAGCTGTTCTCATGTCCAGGCAACAGAAGCCTTCCTGCCAGGAAATTCCCAAAGTTCCTGTGCCATGAAGTCAGCCTGTGGCCATCCTGGGATACAAAGCTGGGTACCCTGGGGAGAGTGCTCTGGGCCCTGAGCCAGGTTTCTCTAAGAGTCATAGGCGGCTGAGATTAGTGGAGACAGCCAACGAGGGGCGAGGCGCGGCTGCCGCTGGCCAGGAGTATACCGGGGCTGGGTACTGAGTACCCGCCCTGTGCCAGGCTCCAAGGTTGGCACTTACAGATACTCTCTTTTAATCCCCAGGACACCCCTGCGAGGCAGGTACGATTACTGGTCTTCCCATCTGTAAAGAGGGAAAACTGAGGCTCAAAAAAGGAAACTGACTTGTGAAATTAAGTGGTGGGTCTGAGACTTGAATCCATAGCCCATCCTCTTAACCACACGCCACCCTGTGACTTCACTGTTTTTTTCATCCACTCATTCTTCAGTTATTGGATCAGTCCACCCCTCAGCAGATATTCGGCGAGCATGTCCGAGCCACCAAACCCTGCTCTAACCTTTGAAGATACACCTGCAAACAAAACATCATGAGGAGGAAGTTAGAGCAAAGGCTCAGACGTGGGACGATACTCAAGGAACAGTGAGGACAAGGGGTGGCTGGGGAGAGGGGCCGGCAGCGAGGTCCCGAGGTAAAGAGCTGGCTCCTGTTGGCCTCCTGTGTCTTTGGAAGCAGGACTTTCTTTGGTTTATCCTAAGGGGATCTTTTTGGAGGGCAGAGCAGGGAAGCCAGGACGATCTGATATACATTTAAGAGGATCTGTAGGGAAGACAGAGCCCTCGAGGAGGCTAAGGGAAGAGATGGTGGGGACCCGCCTTCTCCCAGGTGAGGTCACTCGGAAGAGGTGGCCATCCACCTGGGCTCCGAAACGCAGGCGTGGCCAGGGCCGAAGGCAAGAGGGGCTGTGAGCACAGGTCCGCCAGAGGGCGCTATTACAAGGTAGCTTCCTGCAGCGTTTAGACTGGGTGTGTGTTAGCCCATTTTGCAGATGAGACAGGCTGAATATGGGTGATGTGAAGGGACCTTCTTGGGGCCCTCAAAGGGGAAGGCCTCGGGTCCTTGGGCTTGGAGGGTGGGGCTCGTGTCTGGGTAGGAGCTGGGGGGAGGCGGGGCATATCCCAGGCCGCAGAGAGGGGCTGGCCATGAACCCAGACGACCAGGCTCCAGAGCCCACGCTGGGCTTCCGCCCACTTTGCTGGCTGCTGCCTTGGAAGTCCTGCTGCCTCATGGCCACTCCCTGTGAAGTCTGACCTCTCTGGGCTCTGTAGGTGGTTTCTGTAATGTCCCCACCGGCTCAGGCCCCTTTCTGACTCCCTCTGGGGGAGTGCTGGGCCAAAACTCTGCTTTTCCTCCCCGGGGCACCCAAGTGCTCTTCCGTAGGAGGAGCCAGGGCTCGGGGAGGGAGCTGGAGAGTGGTAGTGGAGAAAGTGTCAGAGGGCCTGGCCCCTTGGGGGTCACTGACTCATCAAGCCTGGGGTACTGCGTGGAAGGAGCCCTATTGTATGTGCTGGCCTGTCACCAGCCACACCAGGAGCAGCTCTCTGGGAGGGTCCGTCCTTGAGCTGCGCCGGCCCGAGTTGGGGGCAAGTTGGATGCGTCACATTTGGAGCTGTGTGCATCCTTTGGACTCTGTGCCTCACTCTCCTCATCTACAAAATGGGGACACTGTTAGTGCTTCTCCACTGGCTCCCATGAGGAATGATGCCTGGAGGAGGTGGTAAAGAGCATGCGTGCTGGGCACGAGGGGCTTTCCTGGGAGACCTGGGAGAGGGCGGGACAGTGGGATTCCTGGGGTGTCCTCTGACGCTTATCCCCCAGCCCCCATCTTCACAACCCACTGCTGCCTCCTCCGCAAAGCCCTAAGGAGGCAGCAAGGACAGGCCCAGATCGCCTAACCACCCCCTCCACCCGCAGCCCTACTCCATTCCCTTCCTGAGCTGGAACATTCCCAGTTCTTTGGGGGGTGACCAGAAATCTCCTCCCCCCACCCCGTCCCCACTCTGTCTGTTCCCCAGCCTCAGGCTGGCCAGGGCCTGACCGGCAGGGTGCACTCCACTCTCCTCCCTCATGCCTGCAGGCCCCCCCTCCGAGGCCACTAAGCCTGGGGAGGTGTCAGCCAGAGCTGGACACCAGGCCCTCTAAGTGCACTTTTACCTGCACTGACTGCCCGCAGCTTCAGGAGATGGGGCCTTGGTGGTTTCTGATTTACTAACGTGAAAATGCAGACGGGGGAGAGTGCCATCTTGTCTGTGCCTCCATAGCTCTGCTCGTGAGCAGCAGGCCGCTCAGGTTCTGTGCTCAGCAGGCTGGCACTGAGCCCCCACTCCTGCCCCTTGACTGCCGCTGCTCAGGGATCCTGTCGGGTGTGGGGCAGGGCAGGAGCCACTCTGAGCTTTCCAGGGACCGAGGTGAGGCTGGCAGGGCATGGACCTTGCGGACCTTCTCGGGTTCCAATCCCAGCTCTGTCCTGACAAGCTCTGACCCGGGCAGTGCCCCTGCCACTTTGAACCTCTGTTCCAGCGAAAAATCGTACCCTTGCCTTGTCGGCGGTGGAGGGTTGGCTCTCGGCTGCTTACTCACGCCTGCTGTTCAGCCCCTGCTCTGTCAGGCCTGAGGACACCCCGGTGAACGCAGCCTGTCACTGCCACCAGCGGGTTCACCTAGCTCTGTTCCAAGACCCCATGACAGACCCCGAGCACCACCTTCCACCTGTTAGGCAGGGAAGGATCGTAGGGAGGGTGTTTCCAGGTGTACCAGGGGTGAGTGAGGGTGGGGCCTCCTGCAGTGTCCCCCCAAACTCGGTCAGCGCAGCCCAGGAAATGCCAGGACTACCCTCCTGTCCCCATCTCTGAGCAGCCGGGTCCCTGGCTGGGTGGGATGGTGATCGGTTTCATCCAGCCCTTACCTCCTGCAGCACGGGAGACCCGCTGCCTCCTCTCTCCCCCAGGAGCGGCCACAAGCACAGTTTTATAGTCCGACTGGGTTCTGGTCCACTCTCCATCCAACAGAGCTGTGTGACCTTTGTAAGTGGCTTAACCTCTCTGAGTCTTCTGCCCAGGCCCTGGGTCCTGAAGCAGTGGCCCAGACAGGATCTGGTCCCATGGCCCCAGCAGGTGTTCCAGCAAAAGCTGTTTGCTCATGCATCAGCTTTGGGTCTGAGGCCAGTGACCCATCTTGTTGGTGCTGAGAACATAAGGACAAGCTTAGCGGAGCCCACCCACCTGGGAGGCCGGAGCCTTGTCTGTGAGCTTTGAGGTTTTCTCTCCAGCCCTTCCAGGGCTCACACCTCCCCCTTGCCACCAGGGGATAGACCTGGCCCTCGGGTGGCCCTTTCCCTCAGCACTTTTCCAGGCCTGGCCTAGGTGAATCAGGACCCAGGGAGAAGCATCCAGGAGGTTGGCCCTGGACGATCGGGGTGGGGGTGGGGGGATCTGCTGGGCGCCAGGGTGATCCCAGAAGACACAGAGGCTGGGAGAGAAGAAGGGCCGGGAAGGAGGGAAGAAATCCTGGGGCCTTGGCCACAGTACGAACGTGTGGGCCCCATGTGCCACCTGGGAGTTTCAGTGGAAACTCCCCAGTGCCTACCCATCAGCCTCAAAAAGGAAGGAAATTCTGACACCTGCTACAACAGGGGTGAAGCCTGAAGGAGTTATGCTAAGTGACACGCTAGTCACAGAAGGACAGATCCGTTTGAGTCCTCTTATCAGAGGCCCCTCCAGTCACCCAGGTCACAGAGGCAGCTGGATGGTGGTTGCTAGGGGCTGGGGTGGGGGGTTGGGTAGTGTTTCATGGAGATAGAGTTCTAGTTCAGGGAGATGAGAAAGTTCTGGAAGTGACAGTGGTAATGGATACCCCGCAATGTGAGCACACTCAATGCCACTAAACTGTAGCCTTAAAAATGGTTAAAAGGGTGAATTAAGAGGCCAAAAAAAAGTTACTGCTCTGAAGTCCAGAGCCAGAAAGACCCCGGAGTCTTGCCCTCTTTTGCCTAGTCCCAGGTGGGAGGGAGGACTCGCTCAAGGTCACAGTGAGTGGGGTCAGCCCAGCCAGCCCCAGAGAGGCCTTCCATCCGAGCCCCCCAGGAGCCCAAGGCACCCCTCACCCCGCCCACAGCTTCCTGGGGGGCCAGCCTCCCCCACACCTCCTCTCTCCCAAGTATCCCACCTCTCCATCAAGGTCATCCCGGAGATGGGGGAGATCTGCACTACACAGCCCCCTCCCCTCTTAGGAGCTCAGGGTGGGTAAGAGCCTAGGTTATTCCAAGGGTGGCACCCTCCAAGCCCCCAGCTCTCTGGGCTGCTCTGGGCCAGCAAGAGAGCAGACAACAGGAAAGGGGACCGCTCAGGTGGATCCTGCAGGTGGGGGTAGAGGCGGGGAAGTCCCCTAGTCCCTATAGGGGCGCAGCTGTGTGGTTCAACACCCACCAGAAGCAGGTGGGCTTGTTAGCAAGCGAACAATGGGAGGCCCCCCTGTTGTCAGCCTTCCTTTGGTCGCCTACAGTCGCCTTCCCGAGGCCCTGGGGACACCCACCCTGCTGGTGTTTCTACATTTCGGGCAGCTGGGTGGCTCATCCCTTCAGAAAGAGTCCAGGGATAAGCACCCATTGAAGAGCTGAGAACAGTACTGAGCCAGGGACACCAGGACTGGATTAGAGAGCCCAAGGGAGCCCGGCTGGGCAATCCAAGTTCACTCACACTTGAGCGCTGGCCTGGGTGGCTTCCTGACTGGTGGTCTCTGATACTAGCACTTTCTTTGCCTTTCTCAACTTCCAACCCCTGTTGCCTTGCACCCCATCCCCACCTCCAACCGTTACAGAGAATCACAGGAATGTTCTATATTTATGTAATTTTTTTTTATAAAACCCATCTTTTCCACTTCTGCTTTCAAAATCAAATGAGTTTAACTGTGTATCTTCCTTGCAAACCTGAGGACCCGGTCTGTGTGGCCCTGGACTGATTTTTGGAGAAGGGTCCCGTGTGCTGGGGGGAGCAGGTGGGACCCGGGGCTAGGGAGGACCCAGGGAAGCACCCAGGGCCCGGGGAGGACCCGGAGGGGCTAATGGGCAAAGCTGACCCGTTTGGCCCTCTCTATATGACCCCTGAACAACCAGATGCTTCTCCATCTGTCTTCTCTGTCCGTCCCTCTGGGTGCTTCTGCAGCCGTCTGTCTTCCCATCCACCTGACTGTCTGCTCTCCCTCAGGATGCCTTCCACGCCTTCCACCAGGACCTCAATTTCGTGCGCAAGTTCCTGCAGCCCCTGCTGATTGGAGAGCTGGCCCCAGAGGAGCCCAGCCAGGATGGACCTCAGAATGTGAGTGGGGCCCTGGTGGAGGCTAAGCCCCCAGTCGGGGGGCCAGAGGGGTGGGGACCATCGCCAACAGCAACTCATCCACATTGCCCCAGGGGGACCCACGTCCTGGGCGGGGTTTGCTGCCTTCCCTTCCCGGAGAAGAGCTGTAGGAGGCTGGCAGGAGCCGAGGGCCTGTGGCATTTGCCATGCTCCGTGTCCCTTCTCGCTGAAGGCGAGCCCCTTCCTGCTCTGGGCCCAGCCTCTCCACCCGACACCGAGGGGTTTAAAGCACTGGGCTCCAAGGGTTTTCCCAGCTCTGCCTTTCTCTGCTTCTTGTGCGCCCCCCACCTCTAGCGGGGCAAGCCTCCACCACCAAACCCCAGGCTGGTGCCCTCCCCACTCCGTCCCCCAGGCCGCACCCCTTGGGCCTGGCACTGGGAGTGGCTGCAGCATGGGTTGCTTTGGGGGCCCCTAGGGACGTCCCTAGGGGCCTGGCTTCCATTGCTGACCAGCCGGTCCGTCGGGCAGGTGCAGCTGCTGGAGGACTTCCGAGCCCTGCGCCAGGCTGCTGAGGACATGAAGCTGTTTGAGGCCAAGCCCGCCTTCTTCGCTCTCTTACTGGGCCACATCCTGGCCATGGAGGTGCTCGCCTGGCTCACCATCTACCTCTTCGGCCCGGGCTGGGTGCCCAGCACCCTCGCCGCCCTTGTCCTGGCCACCTCCCAGGTGACTCCAGCACTGTTCTGCCACCGCCCCAACTTCCCAGTAGATACCCGCTGAGTGAATGCACCATGGGCCAGAGGGCCCATAAGGCCTGTATCTATGGATCAAGCTGCATTTTAAATGAGTCGAGGAAGCTCAGGGCGGGGAACCAGAAGTCTCCACGACAGACTTGCAAGCCCCTAGACCTCCTGAGACTCAGTTGTCCCCATCTGTTAAAAGAGGAAGTTGGCCCCACAGGGTCTTAAAATGTAGCGACAGTGGCAGCGGTGTGTCCTGTGAGCTGGGAGGGCTCCCCGAGGCTCCCTCCCACCGGCTCTTGCCCCTGCTCCTGTCCCCAGGCTCAGTGCTGGTGTCTGCAGCATGACCTGGGCCATACCTCCGTCTTCAGGAAGTCCCAGTGGAACCACGTGGCCCAGCAGTTTGTGATGGGGCAGCTGAAGGTGAGGGTGGGGGTGGGGGGTGGGCAGCCAGGGGGCTGAGCTGGGGGTCCTCCGCCGGGTCTGCCCTCCTGTGCAGGCACCGAGTGGTGAGCCCGGCCCCTGCCCTGAGAGCCCCTCTTGTCTCCTGCAGGGCTTCTCTGCCCACTGGTGGAACTTCCGCCATTTCCAGCACCACGCCAAGCCCAACATCTTCCACAAAGACCCAGATGTGACTGTAGCGCCCGTCTTCCTCCTGGGGGAGTCGTCCGTCGAGGTGTGTGGGAAGGATGTGGACTCGCTCAGCTTGGCCTGTGGCTCGGGGTCTGAGTCACCGTGACCCATGCCGAGCCCCTGAACAACGCTGCCCCCCCCCCCCCCCCGCCCCGCCACTCCAGGCTGAGTCCTTACCCCAAGGGCATCCCACCTCCCAGTCTGCTGGGGATGAAGGCCCAACGGCTAGAACCCAGGGTTGCCCTGACCCCGGCCGGCCCCCTGACCCAGGCGCCCTGACCCCAGCCAGCCCACTGATCCTGGCCAACCCTGTGATCCCAGCAAGGCCCCTGACCCCAGCCAGCCCCCTGACCCCGGCCGGCCCCCTGACCCCGGCCCCGCTGTCTCCTCTGCAGTATGGCAAGAAGAAGCGCAGATACCTGCCCTACAACCACCAGCACCTGTACTTCTTCCTGAGTGAGTGTCCCTCGGTCCTCCTGGAGGTGGGGGCACAGCTGGGGGCCGAGATCTCTCTGCCCCTGCCTGCCGACACCAGACAGCTTCTACCCCTTCCCGGGGCAGGGACGCATCTGTTAAAACTCCCTCATGGTGCCGGTGCACCTCTCTCCTGCCTGGTGGCCCGGCCTGCAGCCCGGGCTGACACTCCCCGGCCCTGCCTGGGGTTTTCAGGATTCCTCCCTGCACGTGCACCAGATGGGCTGGGGAGTTGTTGGGATGGCCAGGATGAAGATTTAAGGGGATGTGGGAGGCTGGCCTCCCCCAGGAGGAACATGGAAGCAGGGGGCTCGGATGCCAAGGGAAGATGGTGGCCGAGGCCACGTGGGTGATGCAGGGTCACCCGGCTGGATGGGACGGGCACCGGGTTCCACGGGCATTCCGGGGATGACAGCACCTCCCACCTCGCTGACCCCCTCGGCCTGGCCTGCCTGGCACCCCCGCCCTGCCCCTGAGCCCTCTTATGCCCCCACAGTTGGCCCACCGCTGCTCACCCTGGTGAACTTTGAAGTGGAGAATCTGGCGTACATGCTGGTGTGCATGCAGTGGACGGTGAGTGGGGAGGCTCTGCACAGGCCCCTAGGGAATGTGGCTGTGGTGGCGGGAGGTGGGGCACCGGGGACAGCCCTGTCCTCAAGTGCAGACAGGCGCTCGGAGGTGCGTGTGCATGTGTGTGTGGCGCTGTGATGCATCTGCACTTGTGTGAATGTGCACAAGGCATGTGCTGCCCTCTCTGGGTGTGGGCATCCCCCCGGGTCGACTCTGCCAGGCATTTGTCTCCCATGGAGGCCCCCCCACCACATTGCACCCTCCTCCATGGCGGGGGTGAGCCTTGCAAGGCCCGCAGAGCAAGGACCCCGTCCATTTCTGTAGCTGAGAAAACGGAGGCCCAGAAAGGGACCTGTCCCGGGCTCCGAGGCCCCTCAGGCAGAAGGGGTAGATGACCTCAGCCCCCCTTCCCGGCTGCCACGGGGGCCTCTGCACTCTCTGCAGGACTTGCTCTGGGCTGCCAGCTTCTACTCCCGCTTCTTTCTGTGCTACGTACCCTTCTACGGCCTTCCTGGGGTGCTGCTCCTCTTCGTTGCTGTCAGGTATGGCCAGATTCGGGATCACAGGGAGGCGGGGAAGTCACACGCGGGCAGCAGGGGTCCCTGACCACAGCCCTCTGTCGTCAGAGTCTCCATTTCCCTATCTGCAGTATGGGGACAGCAGTGTGCCTCCCTGGGTTGTTGGGGAACACAAGAGGCAGGATCCCAGGGACAGTGGGTCTGCAGAAGTGGCCTGGCTTATCAGCAGCCCCGTGGATGTCCGCTCTCGCCAGAGGCGCTGCTCCGGGCTCCGCCTGGGAGGGGACCCTGCTTTGCTCAGCCTCTTCAAACACCAGCGGGAGAGGGGTTACATGATCCCATGGTGCAGACGAGGAAGCCAAGGCCCAGGTCTGGTCCAAGGGGTGAGCTGGACATGGGCAGTGCCTGAGCTCCCCTCGCAGGGTCCTGGAGAGCCACTGGTTTGTGTGGATCACACAGATGAACCACATCCCCAAGGAGATCGGCCATGAGAAACACCGGGACTGGGCCAGCTCTCAGGTAGGTAGCGGGGGCGGGGCCAGGCAGGCACCCGGTGTGGGGGTTGGGGGCCTCTCTCACCTGTGCCCCCCCACTTCCACCAGCTGGCAGCCACCTGCAATGTGGAGCCTTCGCTCTTCATCGACTGGTTCAGCGGGCACCTCAATTTCCAGATCGAGCACCAGTGAGCGTGGGCCCTGGCGGGGGTGGGAGAGATTCCTGAGCCCAGGGGCTGATGGGGGGCCCCTGTGTCTAGCCTTCCCCAGGGAAGCCAGGACGGAATCCCTGGGCTCTATGGAGGCTGCGGAGAGGCGGGGAACAGGGCCTGGGCAGTGATGGGTGGGTGGGGGCCGGTGCCCCCTCACCTCAGGTACCAGCGCACCCTCTCCCCACCAGCCTCTTCCCCACGATGCCAAGGCACAACTACCGTAGGGTGGCCCCACTGGTCAAGGCGCTGTGCGCCAAGCACGGCCTCAACTATGAGGTGAAGCCCTTTCTCACCGCCCTGGTGGACATCGTTGGGTAAGGACCCCCCTCCCCCACCCCGTTCAGGGTAGCTCCAGGGGGCCCCTTCCTGGACACCTGGCTCTCTCAGCCCAAGAGCTGGCATTCGAGGTCTGGCTCATGTCCTCAGCCTGTGCCTGCCCTCCCTTCCCAGTGCTCTTTCACACTGCCAGGGTTTAGGGAGCACCTGCAGGGGGCCCAGGCCCCGTCCCGAGGGGCCCTAGAGGCATCAGTGAGCAAAACGGGCCCAGATCCCTGCCTATTAGGAGAACTGGAAAACAGTTAAACTAAGTAAATTACAGAAACTGTGGCCAAATAGAACCATAAAACCTAAGAGTAGGAGCAGGCGAGGGGACTTGTTGGTTCCAGTCGGGTGGCAGTGTGGTGATGTTGAGAAGGTGACATGTGAGCAGAGACAGGGAGGAGGGCAGAGGGCTGGCAGTGGAGACATCTAGGGGAAGAAGGGGCCATGGGAACAGCAGTGCAAAGGCCGTGGGGCAGGCAGGCGTGCACCGGTGTGAGTGGAGGAGGGGCACGCAGGACCTGCATGCCCTGACCGGGACAACGGGGCTCAGCCCTGGAGGTGGACTTGGCAGTGAGCAGCAGAGGTCAGATTCCTCCAGCCACAGCTCTTCCACCTCCGTGCTTTGGCACCTGCTGTTCCCCAGGCTTGGAGGCCCTTTCTTCTATGCTGGTGTCGATCAAACTCTTGCTGCCTCTCCTTCGAGACCCTTCCCAGCCCCGTTGTCATCGTCTGAGCCCCTGCCACTCAGCAGGGCCCCATTAGAACCCCTGGCTCAGGGTTTCCTGGCAAGTGGTTGATATTTTTGGCTCCTCTGCCTGTCTCGGTCTCCTGGTGGGTGGTCTCTGTGCCTTACACACAGGCTCCAGGGTCGCAGGGCCCCGCAGGGGACAAGAGAGAGCTCTTCTGCGAAAGAGGGACCGATGCGTGCTGACTGCTGCCTGGACTTGACCTTGGTGTCCCCTTCTCCCCCCACTCGAGGTCTAGGTTCTACTCCAGTTAATGAGAGTGTAGCCCCCTCCCCCAGTCTCCTCTTCTGCTCCCTCACCCCAGCTGCCTGGCCCAGGGGAAAGCGACACGTGGAGCACTGTCTTGGGGGGAGGGGTCAGTACCTTGCAGTGAAGACACCCACCCCGCCTCTGCCTTCTAGGTCCCTGAAGAAGTCTGGCGACATCTGGCTGGAAGCCTACCTCCACCAGTGATGGCGGTACCCAGGGCCCCAGCAACCAACAAGCTGGCCCAGGCAGCTTGACCCCTCTGCACCCCCCTGCCCCCACGTAGGGGGCCCTGCCCGCCCTTCTGGATCTGCTGTCCTCACCTCACCTGCCGCCCACACACCTGTCTGCTTGGCAGCCCTGAGGCCGTGGCTCTTGGCCAAACAGGACCAGGGCTAGGGGATGGTACAGAAAGCCACACAGCATGGCATGTTTTCCTAGAGCAAAAATTTAGGGAAAACAGTTATTTTTATATAAAAATAAACCCAGAAAAATGGTGGAGTGGTGTACTGAATCCAAGAATCTTGAAGCTGGACTTCCTGAGAGGAGTTCAGGCCCTTGGGCCATCAGGGTGCTGGGGGGAGGGGAGGGGGCGCGGGGCAGTGGGAGAGAATGGTGGCCCTGGGTCAGGAAGCTGGCAGCTGCCCCAGGCTCGGGTCTCTGTGAGGGTCCCTCCCTTCCTGTCCTTCGCCCACTCACCAGCAACCTTCGGCTGGCACGTTGGGCAGACCTCACTTTGCTCCTCTGCAAGGTGGGACAGGGGCTGGTCCCGGCAGACCAGGGCTCAGGGCTCCGGGCCACGTCTGCAGGCGTCCCCCTCCGACCCAGCACAGGAAGGGGAAGCCATTAAGTCCCTTTCCACGAGGAGGGGCTTTCTGGGGCCACCTGCCAATCATAGCATTTGCACCCGGCATCACACTGGTGGGGGTGCACCTTGACTGCGCTCGGTGGCCCACAGGAGGGGACACTGAGTTTCTCCCAAGCCTGCCTGGGACCGGTGCTTGCCTGATGGAAGCAGCTTAAAGAAAAGGAAATGCTGAGCTAAGCTTTCTCTGAGAGCCTTTCTAGATGGGAACGGGGTGTTCTCCCCACCAGCTGTAGGATTGCCCCCCACTTTGTCAAGGCTCCCACTGCCCCGGACTGGGTTCCCTTCTGGAGGTGGAAAGGGCACAGATGCTGGAGGTCTTGTTCAGTCCTTTCCCTGGACCACCTGGGCCCACCCTCATCAGCTCCAAGCAGCTCCCACCCCTTCCTCTCCGGAGTCCGGTAAACCAGAGGTCTAGTCCCACCTGTGTCGAGACTCTAAGCTGTGTGACCTTGTGGAAATTATTCAACCTCTCTGAGCAGTAGTATGACCCCCTAGGGTGATGGAAGGTAAAAGGGATGCTGTGTGGAAGGCTCTTTGCATAGAGCTTGACAACAGGGCTCTGAAATTTAAAAAAAAAAAAAAAAATTAAGCACAAAGCCTTACACCCTGGGGCTCTATCTGCTCTGACTTGGGATAAACCCTTGGCTCTGACATGGGATAAACCCTTGGCCGTCTGAGTAGTGCCATGTGGGCGCCGGGATGGCATTCCCTCCATCTCCTGTACAATATTGCATTTCCGCGCAGTGGCTCTGGGGCGCAGGCACTTACCAGAAATGTTACCTTTTACTTGGGGGCCCACACATCCCCACAGTGGGGAAGGCTGAGCCTACAACGCCACCTAGGGGCATCCAGAGTATCTGCACCATTGTGGGGCAAGCCACGCCCCCTGCTGCCCCCTGTGGGGGTCACCGGGAGTGCCCTCTCCCCCTGCAAGTGGGTGGTTGTCTAGTGACTATAACCCCTAGAGAAGCTGCCTGGCTACACCAGATCTCTCCTTATTGCCTGAAATCCTTCACTGACGGGTCATCTTTATCTTTGTCCCACTCTGTCCCCCTTGCTAGAGCCTCTGGGGACAGGTCATCACCTCTCTCCCCCTTTCCTGAGCGGAGCTCCCCCTTATTGGGTCTTTTATGGAGTCTTGGAACAAAAACCTAGAGAGCGTGGGCCAGGTTTGTAAAAGGAAGGAAGGAAGGGCCTTAGCGGAGCCCCCAAGGAATCCTGTATCCTGCTTTACCAGCTGTGAACAGTCTTGGGAGAAGAGGGAAAACAAAATGACTGAGGGCAGCCATGACTTGCTGATTTGTTCCTCCAGTCGATCAACATTTACTGAGTCTGCCATGTGCAGCCCGGGCAGATGGGGGGAAAGGAGACTCACAAGAACCAGCCTGCCTAGAAAGTCGGGAGGGGCTGGTCCCAGTATGAAGGGGCTCCTTGTGACAGGGACAGGTCACGATCTTTCACTGGTCTTTCCCACACACCCCTTCCCCTGACACATCCTGAAAGCACCTGGGTCCCTCTTCTGCTTGGTCCTTTCCAAGCTCTCGGGACCTGGCACTAATTCTCCTGGATACTTGCCCTTGAATTTGGAAGAAAGAACTAAACGCCTTCAAAATAAAAAGAAACATATTTCTAATGGCAGAGGACCACAGAGTCGTGTTCTTCAAACACTAGCATTTGGTGGCACCTTGTGCGGATGCTTGGGCCAATCTGGTTAGAAATGTCAAATGTGGCCAAGAGAGGTCTAGAGCTCCAGACTTCCTCTGGGCCTCAGTTTCTTATTTTAAAAAAAATTAATGTTTGTTTATTTTTGAGATGGGGAGGCGCCAAGAGCAAGGGAGACACAGAATCCAAAGCAGGCTCCAGGCTCCAGGCTCTGAGCTGTCAGCACAGAGCCCAACGCGGGGCTTGAACTCACGGACCTCGAGATCATGCCCTGAACCGAAGTCGGATACTTAACTGACTGAGCCACCCAGCCACCCAGGCGCTTCACAAGTGGTTGTGGGCTCTCCTGGGGTCCGCAGCTTCCCTATGTCAGGTGTCAGAGCAGAGGCTCTTTGAGAAGTTGTGTCCTGTCCAGAAGGCCACACCTCTCCCGGATGGCGCAGCTGGGACAGCTGAGTCCAGATCAGTCTGAAGCACCGTGTCTTATGAGCAGTGGCCCATGGCTCCCCAGGGCCATCCAGAAGGACTCTGCCCCACTGTCTCTGTCCACCCCCCCACTCCCCCACCCCCCACCCGACAGCTGCGGGGCCTTCCGGCAGCAGTCTGACGTTTGACATGATGGTGTGGGGGGTGCCTTGTTCTGGGAGACAGCCCCTCCCTCAAGGGAGCGAAGGAGATGCCCACACAGAGTGCTGGGTGAGGAGCAGGGACCCAGCTGTTGCCACCAAGTGGCCTCGAGCCAGTCCCTTCCCTTCCCATCCCAGCCTCAACTGTGAATGGAAGCTTCCAGTCTTATCACTCAGGGCCTCGCATGTGAGGGCGTCATGACTTAGGCAGGGGGTGGGGATTCTCTTGGGCAAGAGCCTCCACCAGGTGCCAGAACGGGAGAAGCATTAGGCAGAGAGCAGGAATGGCATCCTCAGCTCCTTGTCCGGAGGGCGATACTTCCGGGCCAGGACGGTGTGGCAGGAGAGTCACAGCGAAGACTGGCCCAAGTCCAGATTTAGCGGGTGCCCTCGTAGCCACAGCGTCCACCTAGCCCAGCACCCACCCCCCACCCCCACCCTGCCACACTCTCCCCTTCCCCGGAGCCCGGCTGTCACAGGTGACGGGCCCTGGACTCCCACCGGCGGGGTGGCAGGGCCACCTGGGACACAGGGGGCCGTGCCCGGCCTAGGTAGGAAGGTGGAACGCAGGCCCAGGTGAGAGGAATGAATGGAAGGTGTGCTCCTCAAGGTCTTTCAGCCTCAAGAGCCTCTACTGGGTCTCCCAGAAGGGCCAGGGCAAGGGCTCACAGGTGTCATGACCACTGTAGCCCAGGGTCTTCAATATGCAAATGTGGCCCAGAGAGCAGAGACGAAGGACTCCCCCAAGGCCACTCAGTGGGTCTTTGCCTCCTGGCTCAGGCCTGCTGCTGCAATCCTGGGTCCTACTGCAGAGGAATCACACACACGCCATCTGGGACGGCTGGCGGTCACTGCTGGCTGTGCTCAAGTCACGGGGAAAGCAAGAGGGGACGAGGGTCTACTCCCGAGCCCCCCCGGCCCTGCTGCCAGGAGATGCAAGGCCAGATGGGGAGCCCCGAGGTGCTGGCTGTGCTGAATATCTTGACCCTTTCCTGGCACACCCGGCTTGCCCTGCCAACGGAGCCGGCCCGTAAGTGGGGAGCAGAGCAGCGTGGGAGGTCCTGGCCCTTCCCTTTGTACTTTTCCCAGGTTGGACAGACTGAAGACTGTCTCTGCCATTGCGTGGGGGTTGGTCAGACCGAGGACTCATTCTCTGCCATTACCTTGAGCTGGTGGCGCTGGGCTGAGATGACATGGGTGTCTCCCCAGGTTGTGGGGACCCCGTGAGCCACTGCATGGGCCACAAGATAAAAGTGTAGGTCTCCAGGACTTTCCACAGCCTTCTGAGATTCGCTTTGCCCCCAGTGCTCCGTGCACCGCCCGGGACTTGGGGAGAAGGGAATCTGGCAGAAGCCAGTGGACTGGTGAGGTTGTGGGAAGGCAGCTGGTCTGAGGATAAACTGGGGACGGAGATGAGAAGGAGAATGTCAGGAAGGTGGCCTGTGCCAGCTCCGCCTTGCTGCCCTTGAGACCTTCCAGAAAGACTCCTGTGGCTCCGGTGGCCATGTTTGGAGTTGGGTTTATGTGAATGCACTAGAGGGAAGGGGAGAGAAGTATTCTCCAGAGCAGAGGCAGCAGGGGGGGCGGAGGGAGGGTGACTGCCATTTGGGGAGGGGACAGGGAAAGACCCGCCTCTATCAGCACAAGCCTCCTCCCCGGCGCCCAGACCCCGGTTACAAAGCTCCTTTGGCCTCCTCGATGCCCTGCCCAGCAGTAGCATGCACGAGCACAGAGTCATCCACTGATCAAGAAAGTGAGAATAAAATTACTTTTATTTCCAAAAAGTGTAGGGGGCGGGGAAGCAACCTGGTAAAAATTAAGATCCGTTCCCTATGGGTTCATTCTGTCCCTGGGGAGGGACAGCTCCTTGGGCCTGCGTTCTCAGTGAGAGAGCCTCAGGGGCCCATGCTGCCGTGGCAATCTGAAGGGCTGTCACTCTAGAGCTGGTCCCTCCGGCTGGCCAGAGCTGGGGCCCTGCAGCCTTCCCCCCGAGACCCCCCCACCGTGAGGTTGCTTCTGCTCCCCTCCCCCTAACGCTAAATATTGGTTAGTGGGTTAGATTTCCGAACGCGGCAGCCTGAAGCCCTCCCTCCCTCTCACTTCCCAACCCCTCGGCCACCTGGCCTCCGGCCCCAATCGCCTTGTTGCAGTTTTCACTCGGCCCTCACACGACCTCCCTCTGTTCCCCAGCTGTTCAGGGTCACCTCCTTTGGGACGAGCTCCCTCTGTGACCCCCACGGTGCTCTCGACAGCAGCGGCCCCGGCAGCGCCCGCAGTCAGGGCCATTGTGGTCTCAGTGAGTGAGCCCGGCTCAGCCCACTGCGGGGCCGGGGAGGCAGTGAGGGGCAGGTGGTGAAAGGTGGTCACAAGGCCCAGCCCAGCTGCCACCCTCCGGGCAGAACGTACCCTATAACAAAAGGTTAAAAAACCCGAAGACGGGAGGGTGGAAGACAGTGTGAGCATGTCCACGCTGGCAGCCCCAACTCGGGGAGGGGCTGCGTGAGGCTCTGGCACCTTCCTGCAGCTGGAAGGGCCCGAGGCCACTTGGCTAAGCGGCTAGAGACTGGCTGGCGCCGCCTGGCAGGTAACGGAGCACTTTGGAGAAGGAACTGATCGCTCCAGGATCTCGGGTCTCCCAGCCCGATGGGGTGAGTGGGCGCAGGGCTGATCCTCAGACCTGACCTGACATGACAGCCCACCTTCAGGACCGCCCCCTTGGACCCAAGGTCATGGGCTGTGCAGCTGGGAAGACATGAGGTGGAACAGCACATGCCCTGGGTTAGAGGGCACCAGTGGGGCGAAGACACTTCCGGGGGCCCGAGGTCTGAGCTGGCTGCACTGCCCAGGCAAAGGGGGCCGGGAGCCAGGCCAGGACCTTGGACTTCGGAAGAGAAGTGGCACCAGCAGGGGGGCCCCGAGCACCAGTGGTCCCGGCGTGGGCGGGGCGGGAGACTGGGCACGAGTACACATGTTCCCTGACACTGGCACACGCCGGCAGCCGGGGAGAGCATTGCGCCCCACTAGGACCTCAGCCCACGGATGCCAAGGGCATCTGAGGGAGAAAAGGGGGTGTGAGGCCTAGGGGCCAGGCAGCAAGGCAGGGGCATCCCAGGCCGTATCTGTGGACCTCTGGTCCTGCAGAATTTTAGAGGCAGAAGCTGGGGGGCCAGGACAGACCACCTCTCTCTGTTCCTGGGGCTGGGGGCTGGGAGAGAGGGTGAAGGGCCGCCCAACAAAGGGCATCCCCATAAGGGAGACAAAGGGAAAGCGGAAAATCAACTATGGGGTCTGTGAACCAGCGTATACCCTGGCCTCGCAGACACCCCTCGGAACAAAAGCCCACCCCCCACCCTCTGGCCAGCACTCCCCACCTGCTCCCCCATCCCCATGGGTGCCCCAAAGGCTGCAGCTTCATTTGTGGAGGTAGGCGTCCAGCCACAGCTCTCCGGACTTCTTCAGGGACCTGAGAGGAGGAGGGGACAGTCAGGGCCCAATGGGGTGGTGACCCCTGCCCCCCTCTTGTCTCCAGGAAGGACAAAGGGAAGGTCCTCAGCCAGCCCGCAGAGAAGCCAGGCAATTCCTAGTAAGGGAGGTGGCCCGATGGGGACACTTGCTCCGGCAGGGCACGCCCCCCCACCCTTGTCAGTGCCCGGCTGGGTGCATCTTGGTCTCCGCGCTGGTTACCTGATGATGTCCAGCAGGGCCCTCAGCAGTGGCTTCTCTTGGTACTTGATGCCGTGCTTGGCGCACAGGGACTTCACCAGCGGGGCCACCTTGTGGAAGTTGTGCCGGGGCATGGTGGGGAAGAGGCTGCGGAGAGCAGGGCCGGGGTGAGGGCTCTTCTGGCGTGCCCCCTCAGGAACCAGCACACGGGCGGTGGGGGCGAGCTGGGCCTCCATCCCCATCAGCAAGGGCATCGATCCCCCTGCCTTGTAGGCTTATGGGATCGAGGGAAACCGTTGGTGCAAGTGCTCCGGAATTACGAAGCTTAGGCCGCCCGTGAGGGGTGGCTGTCACCTGTCACTGGTGCAGAGTGAGCCCCTTCCCTGCCATCAGCTGCAGAGCTCAGTGCTCGGGAGGGAGCCTGGCCAGGGCAGGGAGAGAGGGCACCCCCATGTGCTGCCCGAGCCCAGGCGGGGCTGGAGGCCTCCTCCCTCCCCCGCTGGCCCCCCACCACCCCCCTGCCCGCCTGCCTGCGCTCACTGGTGCTCGATCTGGAAGTTGAGGTGCCCGCTGAACCAGTCATTGAAGAAGGATTGTTTCACGTTGCAGGTGGCGGCCAGCTGCGGAGGGGAGGGGGGGGGGGCGGCAAGAGGCCAGGAGCAGAAGGGAGAATGAGGGCTTTGCCTCCTTCCCACAAGGCCCACCCTTCTCCGTCGCACGGCCCTGCCTAGAGACGTCGGCCCTGCTTGGGGGAGGCTGCAGGCAGCCCCAGGTAGGCCTGGCACGGCCCCGGGTAAGCGGGGCGGCCAAGTCCTGGAGGCCATGTGGCCCCGGGGAGCGGCTCCGGCTGTCCTCACCTGGCTGCTGAACCAGTCGCGGTATGGCTCGCACTCGATCTCCATGACGATGTGGTTCATCTGCGTGACCCACACAAACCAGTGGCTCTCCAGGAACCTGGAAGAGAGTCCGGCTCAGCGCAGGAGCCATCGAGGCATGCCGTCCTTGGGGCCCGGCCATCTTGGGAGTAGATCCTCTCCCCTGGCCCCAGACGGTCCCGGGGTAAGTGCAAGGGCGGGGGTGGGGGGTGAGTCCCTGCCCTTGCCGAGGCTCCAGGCTGCAGGGCCCAGCGCAGGAAGTGGGAAGCTCTGAGCCCTTCCGAACAGGGCCCCCATGACAAGGCCAAGCTCAGGTACCTGATGAAGTTGAGGAAGAGGACAGCCCCCACGATGCCGTAGAAAGGGATGTAGGTGATGAAGAAGCGGGCATAGTAGCTCATGGCCCAGGCCAGGTCCTGCACAGAGAACAAGATTAGACGTGGGACCGACCCCCTCCGGACACCGTATCCTGACCACACGTGTGTGCTCCGCCCCTCACGCGCCGCCCTAAGCAAAGGTGGTCTCGAGGACGTGGGGCCTGAGGCCCACGGAGGATGTGATGCTCGCTCGCACGGGGCTGGTGGCCGTCTTTGCTCCCGGGGGGATGCTGAATGTCTGAGCAGCAGGAGAGGGCTGGGTGCTTTGGTTCAGGGAAAGAAACAGGTGGGGACCAGGAGATGCCAGCAAGGAGCAACCCCTTCCTGGTCGCGGGGTTTCTGAAGGTGACCCCCCACAGCTGCCCTTCAGCTATGTGCTCCTCGTTAGTACCCGGGATCTCCTTCCTCGAAGGGCAGAGGCCAGCGACACGGTCCGGCCTCCACGGAAGGGCCCTCCCAGCAACCGCTGACACTCCTAGGCCTCCCCACACACCAGATGCTCCTCCTGCCCCCTCTCCCTGCCCGCCCCTCGCAGGGGTGACGACAGGATCCTAAGCTTGCAGGTCTTCTCTCCCTGGGCAAGCGCCTCCCTCGGCCGCCCCTGCCGCCCCACCCTCCACGGCAGCCCTGAGGGCAGGCGCTCTGTGGACCGGGTCCCTCTCTCCATCGCCTTGCTGCGACCCAACACAGGCCTGCGTGCCTCCCATCGGTCTCCTGCGTCTCCTCGTGCACCATGGCAGCCAGAGCCACCTTCTCAGCCCTGACCTGAGCTGAGCTCGGCGGGATCAAGGAGCCTTCTCTCTCCAGCCGCCTTGACACAGCTTATTCCCACCCCAGGGCCTTTGCACTGCTTGTTCTCCCCCATCACTTTTCCTCTCCAGAGACTCAGCGCGGGCTCTAGGTGGGGCTGCCTCTGTTAGTCCCATCTCCATTATTGGCTCTGTGTAGCTGTGGGTGACTACTCCACTCTGCCTTCGTGTCCCCATCCGCAGGACCTGGAGAGAACCTCCCACCGAGGTTGTACGTAGGCTGACCACATATGACAACAGTAAGTTTTGTCTGCAAGTATAATAAGCTCTGAATGACTCCAGTCCAGTCCTGTGCTTTGGCACCATGGAGAGCTTCCTAACGCAACTTGGGTCATGAGGCTGCCATGCTCAAAGCCACCATTGGCCTCCTCCCCCACTAGGTAAAGGATAAACCCTCGCTGCTCGGTAGGGCGCATGCGCCCTGCACATGCCTGCCCACCGACCTGGCCAACTCATTCTCACGACCTCCATGCACCCGGCCCGGCCAGTGTCGGCGTCCAGGCTGCACCCATCTGTAGGCTCCTTCTCCCCCATCTGCTTGGCCAACTCATCCTAAGTCTGACGATTGTTGTTGCTGGTTTTTTTAAATGTTTATTTTTGAGAGGGAGAGAGATAGAGTCCAAGCAGAGGAGGGGCAGAGAGAGAGAAGGAGACACAGAATCCGAAGCAGGCTCCAGGCTCTGAGCTATCAGCACAGAGCCCGACGCGGGGCTCGAACTCACAAACTGCGAAGTCATGACCTGAGCCAAAGTCAGATGTTCAAGCGACTGAGCCACCCAGTCCAGTTAAGCTCCCCCTTGAATGCCTCCTCTATTACCAGAGGCTGAGTTGGATGCTAGGAGCAAAAGGAGGTCCTTCACGAGCCCTGGGTCTGGATGGAAGGTAACAAAAGCAAGGGGAGAACAAGGTGGGGTCCTGACACAATGCTTGGATTTAGGAAAGGCGGTGCCTGAGCTGGGCTGGGACAGCCAGAGGTCAGCCAAGCAAAAACTGTAGGAGACATTTGCAGGACAATGATACCCGCCCCCCCCCAAAAAAGCCCAGGCAAGTGAGATAGTGCCGTGTGCTGGGGGGGAGCTTGGTGGGGAGCAGGGGCCGGGTTTACATGCAGATCCTACGTCCCGTGTCCTACAGTCCAAGTGCTGGCTGTGGGGGCGGGAGACATGGCTAGTTCCCGTCTGCCTTGGGATGCTGACTTCTACCTCTCGGGCAGTGGAAAACTTCTTAAACATCAGAAGAACACAGTCTCATTTGAATCTTAAAATAGATCCCTGCCAACTGGAGACGGAAGGATTAGGTTATTTCAGTAGCTGAGACAGGAAATGATGGGGACTCAAAGCAAGGTCCCCAGTCCCAAGGAGGAGATACAGATTCCAGAATGATTTAGGAGGTAGCAGGTGCATCTGAGGACCGTTTGGTCGTGAGGAATCCCAGCTGGTCCCTGCAATGGTGCCATCGGCTGAGCAGGAAAGGCAGAGGGGAGCCACTGGGAGGCCATGACCTTGGGATCCAGCCAGGGGTCTCAAAGGCGGGGGGAGAAGCGAGCATTACAAGTTCTGCTCCACCTTTTCCATTGTGTTCTTTTCCATCTCTTTTGCTGTGTACGTTGTACAGAAGAAAGTACATACATATCAGGGCACTGGGCGGCTCAGTCAGTTAAGCGTCCGACTTCAGCTCAGGTCACGATCTCATGGGTCGTGGGTCCGAGCCTCGCGTCGCGCTCTGTGCTGACAGCTCAGAGCCTGGAGCCTGTTTCGGATTCTGCATCTCCCTCTCTTTCTGCCCCTCCCTGACTCGCACTCTGTCTCTGTCTCTCAGAAATCAATAAACATTAAAAAAAATTTAAAAAAAAGAAAGAAGGGACATGTATATGAAAGGGGTGGATGCTTATTTCTTTCTTTTTGTGCAGAGGGACCCGTGAGTACGGGACCCCTGGTGTCAGGGACAGGGTGTGAAGCAGCAGCAGCAGGATGTGGACGCCAACAGGGAGAATTTCAGGAGTGAGTGGCTCGTGGTGTCGGACATAGAGAACGTCCAGGAAGGCAGCTCCAAGAAGCCTCTCCAGGATACAGCCACCGGCCACACTGCCAGAGAGTAAACACCTCCCTCCTTGAAGCTCTCAGTGCCTCCAGGCCAGGGTTTCTCGTCTGCCACGTGGCGACACCGTCTGGGGCTGGCTAACTCTCCACTTCGGGGGCTGTCCCATGCGTGACGGGATGCTTGGCCGCGTCCCCGGCGAGACGCCCACCAGATGCCAGTAGCACTGCCTCCCCTGAGCTGTGACCATCAATAATGTGTCCAGGTATGGCTGCACTTGTCTCCTAAGCTCGTCGATCCCGTAAATCGGATCCCAGAAATCAGAAAACTACATCACAGGTCACCCCCCCTGCCCCGGGCAGTCATGGACCCCAGGCGGGGACCCTGGATCTCATCCACCTTGACCGAGGCCAGAGGCCGGTCCCTCCCACCCAGCTTGAACCCAACTCCCAGGCAGCGGCAAGGGCAGGGCCCTGAAAGACCTGAGGGGCCCTATCATATTCCCCTGGTTCTGCCATTTGATCCCATTCAGGGACATAGCCTCATTTCCTTTCCTGCTGTCCCTATCAAGTACTTTGTCCCTTGGGGAATTAACACAGTAAAAAAAAAAAAAAAATTCAGGCAGCAATCATCTGCCATGAAAGCTGATTAAAATACCCCCAGCAACTTCTGGGGAAAAGAAAAAATATATATAAAATACCCCCAGCAGCTGGGGCACCGGTTAAGCGTCCAACTCTTGATTTCAGCTCGGGTCATGAGCTCGTGGTTGGTGAGTTCAGGCCCCAAGCTGGGCTCTGTACTGACAGCACGGAACCTGCTTGGGCTTCTCTCTCTCTGCCCCTCTCTCAAAATAAATAAATAAACTTAAAAAAAAAAATACGGCCAGCAGCACCGCGAAACCCCACAGGGCAGGGCTCAAGTTCCTTTGCAGCTGTGTGACCCCTCCCAGGGCCCGGGGAGCCCAGTGGAAACAGCAGTCACCACAGGCGGGAGATGTGGGTTCAGATTCCCACGGCTTAACTGACCCAGAAACTCTGTCCCGCCGGCCTGAGTCATTGAACTAATAACCCAGGGTAAAATGACAGTGGGTGGCCGTGCCAAAATGTTCCTGGAACACATTAAGTACTAACTGAAATACTCACTTCCGGAAAAATATCGTGTCCCAGAAGTGGGTGGTATAGGTTTTACCAACACAGGACTGGCAGAGACTTCCAGAATCTCCTGCCTCCCGGGCCACTCCAACGGCTCCTGAGTCCCAGTCCTGGACGGGGGCAGAACCAATGGGCAAGGTCCCTGTCCCACAATTTCAACGAGAGAGTGTAAGACAAGGTAGCTGCGAACCCTTCAGATGCTGCAGAAGGAGGAGGGATCATCTGCGAGAGACTGGTGGCCGACGTGAGGCAGAGAGCACAGGGCATGTCGTGGGCAGGCCTGAGTTCTAGTGCCAGACCCGTCCGCCCTTTGGCATCACCCTCGGCGAGTCCCAAACTGTCAGGGTCTCAATATTTTCATTTATGAAACTGGGTTCAAAGGCTCTGCCTGTGGTGATGCCTCCACCCAGATCATTCTATCAATTTTTTACCTAGAATCACGCCTGCACGTCTACACAAAGCCAAGGACCGGGGCATGGGCTACGCCGGACGGCCCCTCTCCGGGTCCCCTCCCCCCTGCTCCCCACCCTCTCTGGACCCAGACTGGAGATACTGCAAAGCCTGATGTTACCGGACACAGACACGGTGCATACAGGGAGGACGATGAGGGGCACACGCAGGGGACCCGGCTGTCCGCAAGCTGAGGAGACTGGCCGGGACCAAGTCCTCCCTAACAGCCCCCAGAAGGACCTACATCACCAATACCTCACCTCGGACTTCTAGCCCCCAAACCTGCGAGAAATTCCTCTCTTTGTGGGACAGAACTGCCACCTGTCTGTGCTCCTTTCTAGCACAGGAATGCACCTGTCATCTGAGCCAGCGCCCGGCTGCTCTCTGCTTCCCATGTGGAGCGTGGTGAGCCCTGGCTCACAGGGTCTCGGGGCTGCAGCGGTGGAGCGGAGGGCCAGATTTGGCTCTCATCGTGTTGCCTTCGGGAACTTTCTGAGGGAGCTCTGCAAAGGCCGTGCCCCCCCGCACCCCTCCTCCGTGTGTGTGTGTGTGTGTGTGTGTGTGTGCGTGTGTAGGGGGCAATGTGTAGGGCTGTGGCACTGTGGCCTCTCTGGCTCCCGGCAGCTTCCCGGCACCTTCCTGAGAGTGGCAAGGCAGCCCCTCCCCCTGCCAAGAGGGGCAGGGCAGGCCCCTGGAGCCACCTGCTCCCATCTCCCCATGCCCCTGGCCAGCTGTATGCTTTGACTCACCACCCAGTCTCTGCGAGTGATCATGGTCATGATGATCTGGTATTGGAAGTATACAGGGATGAGCAGAGGCGGCCCAACTGCAGGGAGAACAGAGGCACTTAGAGGCTGGATGGTCCGTGGGGAGCCTGGTCGAGGCCTGAAAGGGGGCCTGGCTTGGCAGCTCACAGGCAGAGGTGGCGACCTGTGCCCGAGGAGGAGCAGATGTGGCGCAGATGCCCCCTCCCTCTGCCCTGCCACCCGCTTCCCTGCCTGACCCCCCCCGCCCCCCCCACCGAGTGTGGGACTCTGGCTCTGTGTCCCATCTGTGTCATGGGCCAGGAGCCGTTTGCTGGGGACGCTGTTTGCTGCCGGGGCCCGTCCTGCTCTCACAGGCTTAGGGGCAATTTCTGGGTCCGAAGGGGGTCAGGTGAGAGCGGACAGATGACCGTTCTGGGGTGCGGTTGCGGGGGGAGGGGCCCGGCACTCACTCAGGAAGAAGTACTCGTGCTGGTGGTTGTAAGGTAGGTATCTCAGCTTCTTCTTGCCGTACTGAGGAGAGCGGAGAGAGAGTGAGCGCCCATCACCCCTCAGGCTCCAGTCGCCCATTCCCCCACCAGCTCTGCAGCCACCGCCCCTCTCCCATCAGTCTGCAGCCTGGGCCCCCCAAGGCGGGGCTCCTCTGGCCCTCTGGGTTCCCATTTCTCATGTGCCCTTGGGCAGCGATTTGACCCTGAGCCTCAGCCTCAGAAGCACCAGCCTCTGAAATGGGCCCAAGCTAGGATCTGGCCCAAGAAAGCCACATGGCAGGCACTACACGGTTATGGAGTGAGCACACAACTGAACGACTCACATCGGGGCCCACAGAGGGAGCTCCCTGGGCAGCCTCCACCCCTTTGATGGGGAGAGAAGCTCCCGGGGAACACTGGGGAACTCCCTAGAGCCCGCAGGAGCCGGGAGACCCCAGGTAAGGGCCAGTGGAATTGTTAACAGTCTCTGGGGCGGGAGCAGCTCACTCCCTGGAGCCTCCAGCAAAAGCTAATCACTTTCCCCAGGTGGATGCGTTGCTGTTGAGGGTGCCTGCAGGCCAGGGAGGCCATGCCTCGTCACCTGGTCCCAGGCAGGGCACCCTGAATGAGGAGTGCCACGCTGGGGCCTGGGCCCCCTCACGGTACAAAGCTGTTTTGGTCACGCTGAGCACGAGCCTGTAGGGAAGCCCTGGAGCCCTTTAATTCGAGGGTCCCAGCCCACCTTGCTCCTGGAGGACTGAGACCATAAGGCGAAGTTCTAAGAGTGGCCCCTGCTCTTCGTGCTGACGCTGAAAGGCCATATGGGGAGGCTGGGCTTGGACCTGCACAGGTCACTTAGTCTCTCTGAACCCCGTTGGGCACCTAAACGTTGGGTCTTCATGTTGGGTCATTAAGAGGAGCCAATGAGAACAAGGGCATAAATACCAGGTGCTGGCCCCTGGGATCCTGCCCCTCACCCCCCCTTCCCTGGCTACATCCCTCTGAAGGTGATCCTTCCTCTCTATTGCAGTCAGGAGAGGAGAGCATGATCCAGATGGAGAGACACTGGATATTGACCATCCAATGCCCCCATCTCCAGCGGAGAGCAGAGACAGAAGTGATGGTCAAAATCACAGGCAGGGCCCAGGACTCTTGAAAGGAGGGGGTCTGGTGGGAAGGAAGTCCAGACTGTCCCCAGGACTGGCGTCTTGGCACCAGGGGCCATGGTCACGACACATCTGGCCAAGGTACCACTAGAAGTGACCCGTTTGTTCCGTGTGGCCTCTGGTGCCTTGGCAAGGGTCTCTCTCATCCCCAGAAAGGGTGGCTGCTTGCCCGAAGATGGTCCTAAGGCCAGGGCTGTGGCGGCCTTGGAGGGGTTCCAGCCGAGGACGCCTCAGAGGCAGCCTTGGGAGGTTTCTCAGCGGCCACATGACGGGTGGGGGGGCACGCTCTGGCCCAGGGTTCCGGGGAGCATGTGGCCTACGGAACGGGGTGCTGGATCCTGCTCTAACCTCCTCCTAGAAGCCAGGAAACAGGCTCCCAGGCCCAGCCCGAGTCTGCAGGCTTCTCGGCCCCGGACAGGGTCCCTCCCGGCCACATCTCTGCCCCACAGGTCATCCCAGGACGTGGTCCCAGGCCCGGAAGACTCTCTCAGGCTACACTCCTCTCAGGAAGTGACCCTTAAGGGCAGCCCAGGCAGGTGGGTAGGCCAGAGGGTTCCCATAGAAGGACATGGGGGTGGCTAGGCTGTGGGGGATTCATCTGACGTTGGATTTCTGTAGTAAGCAGCTGGCTTCATGGCTTTCTGGTGGCCTGTGGGGAGTGACAGAGATCACATGGGCTGCCACTCCCCAAGCCCCTACTGGCTCCCATGGGCGCCCTCCCCCATGCTACAGACCATCCCACAGGCGCTGCCAGATCCCTGGCCCCTGGCCGGCTGTCCCTTGGGCAGTGGTGGGCCTCCCTGTCAGACCTCGGGTCCCCACGCTTAGGGAGGAGGGGCTCGGGATTCGGAAACAATTCAGTATGTGAGCAGATTGCTTCACACATACCCTCGCTTGCCCTTTCATGAGCTTTGGGTCCTTACTCATCAAGGCAGAGGGAGGGGGAGTCTGATGGGCACAGCCCAGGGTTGTTGAGGGGCTGGCACATGAAGTGGATAAAACGGGGGGCGCCTGGGTGGCTCAGTCGGTTACGCGTCCAACTTTGGCTCAGGTCATGATCTCACAGTTTGTGGGTTCGAGCCCCGCGTCAGCTGTGCTGACAGCTCAGAGCCTGGAGCCTGCTTCAGATTCTGTGTCTCCCTCTCTCTCTGCCCCTCTCCCACTTGTGCTCTGTTTCTCTCTGTCTCAATAATAAATGAACATAAAAATAATTTAAAAAAAAGAAAGAAGTGGATATAACGGAACCATGAACTACCGTCACGGCTACACGTGCGGCAGTTGTGGTGACACACAAAAACGTCACTGCACATCACTGCACGTTCCCATCTCCATGACCTCGGCCGGAGCAGGGGCAAGGCCGTCTGTCAGGGCGAGGCTGGCCCTCTCACCACCAGGCAGTGCACATGACGTGTGGCTGACTTGCTGGCTCAGCTCTTTCCGCAGAAGTCGTGGGTGCCGGAGAGGCAGGTGGAGGGGCTTGAGAATATATGAGGCTGAGGGGAGGTGCTTGCTCCCTGCATCTTAACTCATCAGAAAGCTGGGGTGGCCCATTTTCCTGGGAGTCCAGCAGGTGGCGTCCCGGGCAGGTCCCAGCAGGACCCAGGAGCCCTGGCTTGGGGGGCAAGACAGCCTGGGTTTGGACGCCGGTGCTATCTTTTCTAGCTACGACCTCAAGTGAGTTATTTCATGACGCCCAGCCTTCGCTCTTGCATCTGTGAAATGGGCATGATGACAACTCCTGCCTCATGGTTAAGCAAAGATTAAGTGATATGCTGCCTGCGGTGCTCAGTACGGTTGCTAGGTGCATGGACTCAGTCAGAGGCGGCCTTCCTCCCCACCGGGGACCGCGGGGCCTGGAGGACCCCCACACCTCCAGTCCTCGAGGACCTTGCCACACACAGTGGGAAAAGAAGCTCAGGTGGCAGGGCTGTCATGAGTGGGCCACAGAGAAGACAGAGGGTGCTTTCACTCAGGCCAGGTGGCTCGTCGTGGTGCCACACATGGGGCTCCTTTGACGCAGTCCCAAGTTGAGGCTCCCAGGGGACACAGCTGGGGCAGGGGGAGGCCTGCCAGCTCTGGTGGCCTGGCTTCCCTCCTGGGCTCAGCCCCGCCCATAGGCCACGGGCCAGGCTTGGCTGGCAGGCTGAGTGGGCGCCAGGGGCATGTGTTTCAGCTTTGGAACAGAATGTCTGAGGAACGACAAGGGCCTCCCTTGTCCGTTTAGGGTTGGGGGAGGGGAGCTGTCGCCGAGCCCAGGCCCCGCCTCTGGGAATCTGCAGACTCACAGAGAGAAATGGGCCCCGTGGCCACACTGGGCATGCGCAGAATGGCAAGACCCCCAGTCTGTGGGTCCCGAGAGGAGGGCCGTGGTCATTGTGAGGGAGGACTGGCCACTCGGCCTGTTCCCAAAGGTCTGCCTGGAGCAGGAAGACAGGCAGTGGGGCAGGGACAGCCTCCGGGTCCCCGATGGTTGGAAAAGCAGGATGTTGGGGGCGGGGGGCGCAGACACTCATGGCTCCTGAAAGCCCGCTTCCAGCACCACCGGGGTAATGGCCTCACCACTCCCCTCGGGATGCGACAGATAGATACAGAGATGAGCGAAGGACGCCCTTGAGCTCAGTGCTCTGTGACTCTGTTCTGGAAGTTTCAGGAATGTCAGAACTCCCGGATCAGAAGCCAGAGTGTGGAGCTATTAGAAAGAGGTCAGCTTCGTTATTTTCAAGGAATAGAATTGCCTTCCCAGGAAACTCAGAACAATCAGCTGAAAAAACTCAAATCACCGAGGGGCCTGAGTGGGGTCTCTGGGTGGCTCAGTCGGTTAAGCGTCCAACTCCTGATTTCGGCTCAGGTCACGATCTCATGGTTTGTGGGATCGAGCCCCTCACCCCCACCCCACCCCGTGTAGGGGCCTGTGCTCACAGCGCAGAGCCTGTTTGGGATTCTCTCTCTCCCTCTCTCTCTCTGCCCTTCTCCCATTCTCTCTCTCAAAATAAACAAATAAACACTTTTTTAAAAGCTAAAAATAAAAACCCAAAGAGGACTGAGTGGACACCAGCTGGACATAAGATAACAATCAAATATCAATAGCTTCCCTGAATACTGGAGAAGCCCCGAGTTATCAGGGGCCCGGGGTGAATGGAGGGCCGCCCATGTCATGCAGGCAGCGCCCTGCGTGAGGACAGACAGCCCAGCGCAGGCGCAGGACTTGGGGGAGGCCCCCCACCCTCCACCCTCACCACACAGGAGGGGCCCTGCGAGCGGATAGGAGTGCTAGTAAAACTGGCGGACTCCAGACAAATGTGAAGGAAGGACACCAGCCTACCCACAGCCAATGTGGCCAAAGTGAAATAATTCAAAAGTGAAGCCACGAGACACTGAAAATAATATGTACTTTCCTCAGGGCGCCTGCCTGGCTCAGTGGGTAAAGTGTGTGACTCTTGATTTTGAGGTTGTGAGTTCGAACCTCACACTGCGTGTAGAGATTACTTAAAATCTTGTTACTGTTTTTTTAAAGAACTTTCTAAGCATAAAAGAAATCAAAGGAATCTGCAGGAGGGGAAAAAATGAATACATCTTGCTACATAAAACAAACAAAAGCCTCCTGGAAGTCATAAATAAGACCAGAAGGCAGATAACTAGCTAGGAAAGGGGCCTCATGCTGAGGCCCACGCTGCTTACATTTCTGCAAGCTGGGCGGGCCTTTGGAGCCGGTTTGTGTATCCGGGCCTGGAGATAAGGGCCCCGGCCTCCTGGCTCTGGGGGCCAGAGGCCCGCTCAAGACCCCAAGGCCTGAGGGGGCACCTGCGGGGCTCAGTTCGTTAAGCTTCCGACTCTGGATTTTGGCTCAGGTCATGATGTCACAGTTGGTAGGATCCTGAGTTCTCAGAGCCTGCTTGGGATTCTCTCTTCCTCTCTCTCTGTCCCTCGCCCACTTTCTCTTTCTCAAAATAAAGAAATAAACATTAAAAAAAAAGAAAAGACTTTGAGACGTGGCCAACCAGGGCCAGATGGGTGACCCCGGCTGTGGTCTTCAAGTGCTACTGGCAATCGGATACCAGACCCCCACAACCTCCCTCCCCGGCACCCGCCCCGGAGCCGGCATTCCAGACGTGCCTAGAGAGAGGAGGGGTGGAGAGAGGTTTCACGGCCACCACGCAGTGAGGAAAGAAGACTTCCTGCTGGCAGAGCTGGTGAGACTAGGCTTCTGTCGTCAGGGACACAGAGAGCATCTGTCAGGACAGCCAACGACTCTAGGACATGAAGCCTCAGGAGAAAGGGGAGCCTTTGTCCTCGCTGATCGAGGCCCCCAGCTCGTCGGCTCCACTGTCTGGACCCCTCTACTCCAAGCCTGCAAACCGCTTCCAAGAAGAAATAGGCAAGCATGTGCTTCGGCAGAGGATGACTTTGGGCTAATTTCCTCTGCATTGCAACGCCACGGAAAGCCCGGGTTTCCGCTCAGATGTCCTCTTGGGTGGAATTGAAATGGGAAAGACAGACCCGGAGGAACGGGCTTTCCCCATTCCTCGTTCCAAGCCTCGGAGGCCACTATGGTCGGGAAGGCCACAGCACTGCTGGGAAACCCAGGCCCCGTTCCTTCCTGGATGCACCTCTCGTGACACACGCTTACGGAGCCCCTACTCTGTGCACGGGAGCGTGATGCTTACGAGCTGTTCCAAGAGCAACGAGAACCTTCTAAACTCATCCCGTCACCATGTTTACAAACAGCAAAGCAGATGCAGATTTTTTGCGGTAAATTAAACCCTCACATAAAGGCTGTTCCCGGCGGGGGGAGGGGCTACTTGCTGAAAAAAAAAATATGTGTTTAATGAGGGCATTCTTTAAATGCACTGGGGGTGCTTTTAGTAAAAAGTTGAGAATTAGCAACACATCTTCCCCTCTTATAAAATAGCATGGGTTACATTATGGTATAGAAATACAACGGAGCTCTGGCCAGACCTGGGCGAAGGCTGATGTACTTGGGACTCCCAGGAAGACTCCATGTTTGGGAAGGTGGTAAGTTGTAGGACAGAATGTCTCGGTTTCTTATTTTGTTTTTTAAGTTTATTTATTTATTATTTTCAACGTTTTTTTTTATTTTTGAGAGACACAGAGAGAGAGAGAGGGAGACAGAGTGTGAATGGGGGAGGGGCAGAGAGAGAGGGAGACAAAGAATTAGAAGCAGGTTCCAGGCCCCAAGCCGTCAGCACATAGCCTGACGTGGGGCTCGAACCCACGAACCATGAGATCATGACCTGCGCTGAAGTCAGATGCTTAACCAACCGAGCCACCCAGGCGTCCCCAAAGTTTATTTATTTTTGAGAGGGAGAGAAGGGGAACACGCCTCAGCGAGTGTGAGTGGAGAAGGGGCAGAGAGAAAGAGGGAGAGAGAGAATCCCAAGCAGGCTCCACACTGTCAGCGCAAAGCCCAACTCAGGGCTCGATCTTATGGCCATGAGAGCTCGATCTGGGATCAAGAGTCAGACACTTAATCCACAGAGCCACTCAGGGGCCCCAAGAAGGTCTACGTTTTCATTTTGGTTTTTGAAAAAGAAATCTGGAAGAATTTATATGCTATGTTGTCATTAGTGATCACCCACAGGGGTAGGAGATTTGGGATAATGGAGGTAATAGGAGATTCCCTTTGTTGCTTTGTGTATTTCCATACTACTTAAATGCTTGTAATGGGTAAGTTCTATATTTATAATAAAAAATGAATTAATATAAAAATAAGGCAGTGTGGTAGAGAGGAAGGGAAAAAACTTGGCTGTCAGACCTGGGGACTCATCCCAGACCAGCCACTGAACTATGTGAGCCTGACCACACCCCCTCCTTCCACTGAGCCTTACTTTGTCACCTATGGTGAAGCAGCTTGGCCCAGACCATGCCAAGGTCCCTCCCAGCATCGAGGACTGTGACTCTCCAGATACAGTTTCCTTGAGCTCATCTTTGGGGGGCCACGCTCGAGCCCTGGCACTGTGCCTCCCTGCTAAATGGCAACCAGGTTTCCCTTGCCGCCAGGAAGAAACAAGCCAGGAAATAGTCTTCTCCAGCCCGTGGGAGGGACAGAGGGATCTAACACTGATAAGGAGTTCATCTGTTATTTATACACGAGGTCATTCCACAGAAATTCCAGCCTGAATAATTCAGGTCAGGTTTCCATGGAAACGTCAGATACGGATGCGTTTGGGTGGCTATTCAACCCCCAGGATTCCTTCACTGGTCCCTCAAACACTTCCCATGTCCACACTGACCCTTCATCGTACCTCGATGGGCTGCCACTCGCCCAGGACAAACACATGCAGCATGTTCACATCCGGATCCTTGTGGAAGATGTTGGGCTTGGCGTGATGCTGGAAGTGGCGATGGTTCCACCAGTTGGCGGAGGCACCCTGTGGGGGAAAGCGGGGTGAGCGGCACAGTTGTTGGGGGGGGCACCAGTTCCTGGGACCGCCAGTGCTCAAGGCTGACTTCGCCATCACATGTGGGCTCCCGAGTTCGGAGCACTGGCCAGCCCCTGAGGCCAGGACTTCTGAATGGAGCCAAGCCATGCCGTCCCTCCAGGACCCATTTCCCCACCCCCTACAGCGATGGCGGGCAAGGACAGGGGGTGCTAGGCTGCGTGGTGAGCACCCTGGCCTCTGGCCTCTGGCCTCTCACCTCTGCCAGCACCAGGTGTGAGCCTCCGCACCCCTCACCCTCTGCAAATTCCCCGCATGCCATGTTCTACAAGGAGAAACACTTCCGTTTTGGGCAACAGTAAGACGCAGTCTCTACTCTTTGGTCCCCGATTCCACTCCTAAGCATGGACCCAAGAGAAATGAAGACATGGGATGCAACGTTGGACACTAACGTTCCCATTATTCAAAAGAACCAAAAAGTGGAAACAGCCCACCGTCCATCAGGCTGATGGCTGGATAAATAAAACGCAGTGGGTCCGCATGGTGCAGGATCCATTTGGCCACGCCATGAAAAGGTGTGAGGCACTGATATCTGCTACCACGTGGGGGAACCTTGAAACCGTCATGCTAAGTGGGTGAAGGCAGACAGGAAGGCAGACAGAATAGAGAATCTAGACAGAAAGAGCCGTGGTTACCTAGGGCTGGGATGGGGGGGGGGCGCGGGGAGAAGGAGGGGGCTGGGAGGGGGCTGCCATGAGGTTGGAGGTTTCTTTGGGGAGCGATGAGGATGTTCTCAAATTGATGGTGACACTGCTGGTTGCATCAATCTGCAAACATACCATTAGCAGTTGGCAAGAGGTGCCCCGGCAGCCAGGCAGGCTGCTATACTGAGGGGTGAGGGCCCAGCGAGGTCGCACTCGGAAGGCCAAAGGGAGGGTTTAAGACACAACCGCGAACACGAACAGGTTAAGAGCTTCCAGACTCTAATATGTAAATATAAAGCCACGGCTCCAGGAGACAAGAAGCCACTACATAAGTATGTACTTCAAGGTCACAAAGCTCTGGCTCACCCACTCGAGCTCTCGCCATGCTCTGGAGGCATGCCTGTCCCCCCAAATTGCCCTGTGGCCTGCAAAAGGAAATGAAGACCTTCCGGATGCTTCTTTCTTTACTGGCGAACTACCACTCGATCAATCAACACTCTGGCCAAGGGTCCGGCCATCTGCAATAAGGCCCGAGTGCTAAGACATTTTACTCGGAGGATACTTTGGGCACAGACGCGTTCTCTGGACACTATGAATCACGGGCTCGCTCAGCTACCGGCAGCTGCAGCCTTTGCAGAGGTCTGTGAGAGGTGGTCTCAAAACCCATCAGAGCCCCTCCCTGCCCCCCTCCCCCAAAGTATCAGCATGTGAGAGTTCGGAGAACTGGGACATCAGATGAATTGGATGGCACATTTGCCTTTCCAGCCAGAAGGGACCCAACTCCTGGGAGAGGTCACATGGAAAAGTCTCTGGCACAAAGAAATTGAGGAGCAAGGCACGTTAGGAACAGGCATGCTGTTTAGAATACATCAACCCAAAGGTGTTTGTTGAATGAATAAATGAAGGAAAGAAGGCTGAGCTGGAATACTCCCAGGGACGAGGCAGCGACGGGGAGGCTATCTCCCTCTTTCTGGGCAGATCAGTGATAAAATGTTTGATCCTGCTGTTTCTCTGCTGCGATTCTCTTCCATTCTTCATGAGGCAGAGCCCTACTTATTCTTCACACCGAGAAGCCTGCCCGCCCGGAAACGAGGCAGTGATCCAGAGGCAAACTCCTGACTAGGGCAGGAGAGGATGGCACCCAGCACCCTGACATGGGGCCCGGGAAGAGAAGCAAACCAGCGGCGGGGAGGCGGCTGGCTCCTTCTGCAGGCTGGGCAGCAGGGGGCCAGGCAGAGGGAGTGACAGGTGCTTTCCAGACAGAAGGAGGAGGCTGGGTGCAGGCTTTGGGGGTCGGGGAAAGGGTGGTGTGGACTGCTCTAGAGGCCAAAGGCCCTTGGGTTGAGTCGGAGACCCAGGATCATGGCCAATATATAATCCCGGGCTGAGCTATGTCAGAGGCTGCGGGAAAAGGAAAAATGTGTACCCCTGGCTAGCAAATGCAAATGCATCAGTGAGTTTCCGGATCTGCTTTGCGGTCTGGCTCATTTTCTTCTCTTTTGTAAATGTCTGTTTATTTTTGAGAGAGAGAGAGAGAGAGAGAGTGAGAGACAGAGCATGAGCAGGCCAGGGGCAGAGAGAGAGGGAGACAGAACTTGAAGCAGTCTCTAGGCTCTGAGCCATCAGCACAGACCCCAATGCAGGGCTCGGACTCACAGACCTCGAGATCACGAGCTGAGCCGAAGTCAGATGCCCAACGACTGAGCCACCCAGGCGTCTCAGTGTGCCTCATTTTCAATGGAGAGAATTGCCAGGTTGGATGATTTCTCTCAACCATGTGACAATCTTAAATAATCTTTAACTTAAACCAAAGTAAAATAATAACAAATTCTGTTTTGGTATAATATACTTTAACTTAATGGCAGGACCTTTAATACACCCAATTTTGCAATTTTAAAATATTTCTCAACTGTTTTAATGTTCTGGGGGGAAAGATCCACCATTATAAAAGGAATACATACGAACATGTATATAGGGGCACAGAATTTTCCTTTTTTTGTTTAAAGTTTATTTATTGAGCAAGTGGGGAAGGGAAGGGGCAGAGACCAAGGGAGAGAGAATTCCAAGCAGACTCTATGCCATCAACGCAGAGCCTGATGTGGGGCTCAGTCTCACAAACTGTGACATCACGACCTGAGCTGAAATCAGGAGTCAGGCAGATGCTTAGCCGAACTGAGCCACCCAGGTGCCGCCCCAGATTTTTCCTTTTATCTCAGGTTCCAATACAGCTGAGCACCGTCCTGATCGTTATTTAAAACGTTGCTATTTTATTCACGGTTGATTTTCTTTGCATTAATTTTGGTTTTTAAAACATATATTCAGGGGCGCCTGGATGGCTTACTCGGTTAAGCGGCCAACTATGGCTCAGGTCACGATCTCATAGTTCGTGGGTTCAAGCCCCTCATTGGGATCTGTGCTGCCAGCTCAGGGCCTGGAGCCTGCTTCAGACTGTCTCTCCCTCTCTCTGTCTGCCTCTCCCGCTCTGTCTCCCAAAACTAAATATTAAAAAAAATTTTTTTTTAAATAAAGGTCTTTAAACAGAGGTATAATGGCTCAGAACTCTTTGTATGAGATCACCCTCTGGAAGAAATGTCCCCTGGAAGTGACAAGAGCTGACGGAGAGGGGAGGAGTCGGGATGTGGGGGCTGGAATGCTGGAGCAGAGCGCGCTGCTAGTGAGAAGCAGCTCCTCGGGGCGCCCAGGACGCTGTTCTCCGTCCTCACCAGCTTGCGCTAAAACATCCAAGTTGGCAGGGTACTTTGGGACCTCCCTGCAGCCACCCCCTTTTTTTCCCAGCAAAGGGACCAGAAGAACAGATGGACCCACAAGATCTGTCTGCAGCTGGGTGAAGACAGTGTGCCCGCGCAATTTCAGACGCGCCGTTATCTTTGGTTCCAGAGCACCCTGGGGTGAACTGCATGGCTGTGTCACTAGCCTAGACAGAGCTAGGGAGACACAGATACCAGAAAGCTAGCGAGCCATGAGCGAAACCCATATCCCTGACCTCTAGGCTCCGAGCCCAAGTACCCCGTCTTCCCAGGGTCCCAGGGTTCTGATTTCATCAACCCATGTTCTACATGGAGCCGAGTCTTCTGTCCTGGCCTCGTCTTCCATCCGACTTAAGCTAGGCTCCAGGGCCCTTCAGAGATGGAGGGACATCAGGCAGGAGAGGCCCTCCCTCCTGGCTCCCACCCAGAATCTGGAAACAGGACACGGCCCATCTTTGTTGAGTGTGCAGGGAGAACACGGGCTGGGAGGAAATGTTACTTTCCAACACTGAGGAGAGTTTTCTCCCGCAGAAAAGGGTAGAAAATGAAACAAAGCGCTCTACTATGTGCACCCTCTCCCTTCGCCCCTGAATCTTTGGAAAGAAACCAGGTTCTCAGGCCACTTCAGGCTCAGGGCCAGGCAAACTGCTTAGGAGCTCATTACGAGCTCAGCCCCAGCTCAGCCCCAGCTCAGCCCCAGCTCACCCCCAACCGGATCCGCAGCCGGGAAGGCAAGAGAGACAGATGCACGTAATTCACACACACGGCTCTTCCCAAGCCAGGGTGAGGAAGAGTGGAATTCTTTAGCTTCTTAGGAAGCTATTGGGTGCTGCCGGGAAAGGGCTGAGTCGGGGGGATGATGTGTTTCAGAATGAGTTGGCAAGGACTGATTTCCAAGACCAAGGACATAAGCTTATCAAATGAGCACAAGGTCACGGGCAAGTCCAGCCTGTCTTCTTCCGAACTTGCCTCACTGTAACGCTCTGTGGGGCTACCCCCTGCTCCGCAAGGGGGTGAGAGAGGAAGCACTATTTACCCAAGAGCTTTCAACAGCCCTGGCCCTTTGGCTCAGTCGATCATCATGCTATTTGATGTCCCTTATCTCAAGACTTCAATGACAAGATCTGCCTTCAGATTAAAAGGAATTTATTAGATAAGGCTTTAGATAAGGAGTAAACAATATAATCGATTGAGTCAATATACAAAAGCAGCCTATGCCTCTCTGGGTTTTTTTTTGTGTGTTGGTGTTGTGGGTCTAATTCAATATGGAGACAGGGCTCTCGGAAGGTCAGAGAAAGGGAGGATGAGCCAAATCCCAGAACCCCGAGCAGCCCGGTGGGAAGAGACTGCTCACAGGTGGACCCGCCTCGGTACCCCGTAACCACAGCCACTGACCCAAGGGGAGGCTTGGCTTCCACAGAGCGAGACGGTGCGGCGCCAACTGCGCCCTGATGGGTGGATGCCCAAGGCTGCTGGTATTTACCTTTAAGTGGCCAATGATGAACTTGTGCACAAGGTGGTTCCACGTGGACTTCTTGTAGACCGACAGGTGGCCATAGTCGTGTTGCAGCCATCCAGCTTGGGCCTGGGGAGAGAGATGCCTTCACAGCGCCAGCTCTCACGCGTAACTGGCCTCTGTGAGCTGGGGCAGGTGGGGTGGGGACTTCCGATGACCGGTGAGGGGGTCACACTTCACCTGAGAGGTAGCAAGGACAAAGGCCGTGATGACCGTCGGGATCCAGCCGTTGCCAAAGTAAAAGATGGTGAACCAGGCGATGCCCTCCATGGCAATGATGTGGGCCAGGAGGAGGAGGAAAAACAGGTGGTTGCTCTTAAACAGGTTCATGTCCTCGGCGGTCTTCCTCAGGGCCCGGAAGTCCTCGGTGATCTGGGACTGCGGAGTGAGATCACAGGGAAGGGGTCGGCCACCTGGCCGCTCTGGAGGGGACCGACGTCTTCAGGCCCGGAGAAGTAGTGGCAAGAGGGGCCGATCCACAAGCCTGCGCCCCAAGGGAGCACGGCCACCACGCACCACATCGGCGAGCGGTCTTCACACCTTCCTGGGCCTCCGCGGCCCTGGGGACAGCACCATGTGGCCACAGCCAGGTGAACAGCGGAGAAAGGACGCGACTCAAAAGCTTGCCTTTGGCACACCGCGTTTACCGTGGCATTATTCACAAGGCAAAAGACAGAATCGACTGAGACCTCCGTCGATGGATGAATGGCTAGACAGATTGGGGTGTATCCATACAGAGAAATGTAGTTCAGCCTTAGAGAGGAGGGAGGTTCTGACACCTGCTACCACACGCGTGAACCCCGAAGACACTGCTCTGTGATACTAAGCCGGACACAAAAGGACACATACTGTATGATTCCACTTAACTGAGCTCCCTGGAGTGGGCATATCATGGACAGAGGGTAGAAGAGGCTGGGGGGAGGGACAACGGGGAGTTCATGTTTATCGGGGACCATCTCATTTTGGGGTGGGGAGAACGTTCTGGACGTGGGTGGTGGTAGAGGTTGCATAACAATGTGAATTACTCAAAGCCACTGAACCATACCTCTAAAAACGGATAATGGGGCACCTGGGCGGCTCAGTCGGTTAAGCAAGTTAAGCGTCTGACTTCAGCTCAGGTCATGATCTCACGGTTCATGGGTTTGAGCCCTGCGTCGGCTCTGTGCTGACAGCTCAGAGCCTGGAGCCTGTCTTCGGATTCTGTGTCTCCTTCTCTCTCTGCCCCTCCCCCTCTCACACACTGTGTGGCTCCGTCTCTCAAAAATGAATAAATGTAAAAAAAAATTTTAAACGGTTAAAATGGTAAAGTTGATACTATGGATACATATATATTATGCATGCGTGCACACGCACACACACGCACTCAAGCCTGCATTTCCCACTCCCCAACCCTGCTCCAACTTGTTCCGGGCACTCTGTCGAGTCTCGCGGAGATTGCCCAGGGCGTGAGACCAAGCTGGGCAGCTGAGAGCTGAGGGAGACAGGATACCTGATGGGCACTAGGGATGGGGGACCACGGAGACCAAGGTGGAACTGGGGTGGCTGGGAGACAGAAGGGAGCTGGGAGGCAGGGGCAGGGCAGGCGGGGAGGGGGAGAGGGTGCTTTGAAAGAGTAGATGGAGTGGGGGGAGGGGCACGTGCATGGAGAAAGCCAGGTTTCGGAGCCTGGGTGAATCTGTCAACCATTTAAGCAGCAGGGAAAGAGGGGACACAAGGTGGGGGCTAGAGAAGCAAGGCCAGGAAGGAGGGAGCCCACAGGGCACCGCAGAGAGGAGAGAAGCTGCCTGCTGGTGGGCGGTGGAGGGGGGGGACGGAGGGTGGAGCCACAGGTGAAGGAAGCAGGATGGAGCCCCAGGTCAGCTCCAGAGAGGCGTGAGGAGAATCTCCCCACTCAGCACTGGAGGGAAAGGGGAGAGTAGGGGCAGAGGTGGAGCTCCAGGGGAGAGGGGAGGTTGACCTTGGAGGGCACACAGAATGGCCTGTATTTCCCAGAGAGGGTGCAGCGGGGGCAGGGACTGGACAAGAAGCAAAGACCCTGTGCCCAGCCTAGCTCACCTGACACCATGGAGGTGAAGAGGTGGGGACTGAATTACTCGAAGTTAGGAGGCCAGCCCAGGCTGGCAGCGAGAATGCTCCCTGCAGAGCCTCTGGCTGCTCCTTGACCCCAGGTATTGGGCAGTGGCTCCTCTGGACTGGCATAGAGCTCCCTCAGCCCACAGCTGGCGCTCTCTGTTTTGGGGCACCCCCTCCCCACAAGCCCTCCCCTCCTTCCCTGGTCTGGGCACACTCACGTTCTTGCCATGGTCTTGGTTGGGCTCCTCCGGGGCCAGCTCTCCGATCAGCAGAGGCTTCATGAACTTGCGCACGAAGTCAAGGTCACGGTGGAAGGCGCGGAAGGCATCCTGGGGAGCAGGAAGGCAGGTGGTGAGCGGGGGGGGGGGGCCTCAACCCAGGGAGGGCAGGGTTCACCAGCCCCGGCTCTCTGTGTCCCCACTTAGCCACTGGAGGCCTCCCGTGGCCCGCCCCGAAATGTTCTCTCCAGCCTCATCCCTCTCGGCAAGTCCCTCGGTGCCTGGCTGCCTGGGTTGCCACCCTGAGCTCACCAAGGGTGCACGCAGACATTCAGGACTCCTCCGGGTGAGTCTGAAAAACGCACCCCTCCAGGGAGATGCACTGTGCGGGCACCGGGCTGGGCAGGGAGCCGGGGACGGATGAGAGTCTGCAGGCTCCCTCCACAGGGTGCCTGGGACCCGGCAAACCGCACCACCCAGCACGGTGTGCACCTTGCCAGCAGTGAAAAGCACCGGGCTGGAGCCTGCCACGGCACAGAAAATGTGCTTAGGAGATCATGTCAAACCAGAAACCATCGCGGAACTGGGTAAAAACTATTTCTGAACAAAATGATTTCATAATTTGAAAAAGTATGAAAATCCTTAGGAAAATTATGAAAAAAAAAAAACGTGGGAGAAGCCTTACACTGTTACCTGTTAAGTTTATTTCATTACTTTCTTTTCTTTTTAATTTTTATTTATTTTTCAGAGACAGAGAGAGACAGAGCATGAATGGGGAGGAGCAGAGAGAGAGAGGGAGACATAGAATCGGAAGCAGGCTCCAGGCTCCGGGGTGTCAGCACAGAGCCCGATGTGGGGCTTGAACCCACAAACTGTGAGATCATGACCTGAGCCGAAGTCAGACGCTTAACCAGCTGAGCCACCCAGGCGCCCCAGATTTCATTACTTTCAAACTTTCTCTTACACTGATGCATTGCTTTTAAAATAAAAAATAATATTTTAATATTATGTAATAATATTATTAGTGTAATTTCAATTATAAAGTAATAGCACGCCTCATTTGGGCAAATGCAGGGGATGTACAGAAGAAAGACAAAGATAAATACCACCCAGACCGTGAGCTCCACTGCTAATACTTTAGCTTATTTTCTCCAGGTTTTTCTGTGTTATGTACATTATTTAAAATTTTTTTCTTAATGTTTACTTATTTTTTTGAGAGAGCACAGTGGAGAAGAGGCAGAGAGAGAAGGAGACACAGAATCCAAAGCAGGCTCCAGGCTCCGAGCTGTCAGCACAGAGTGTGACTTGGGGCTCGAACCCACGAACTATGAGATCATGACCTGAGCCAAAGTCGGACGCTTAATGGACTGAGCCACCCAGGCGCCCCTCTGTTATGTACATTATTATCTAAGCCATCTCATAACAAATACAGCAGTTCCATTAGAGAGGAGCAGGCATCAGGTCCCGGCAGTAAACAACATTTATCCTCCAGTAAACCAGAACTGAACATTGCAGGACAGGGGACCAAGTCAAATGACGCCATGAGAAACCAGCAGAAACATCAAGGTGGTGGAGAAGTGTGTGTGTGTGTGTGTGTGTGTGTGTGTGTGTGTGTGTGTGTTGGGAGGTGGGTGTTTAGATTTTTAAAAACAAAAAATAGGGGCGCCTGGGTGGCTCAGTCCATTAAGCATCCGACTTCGGCTCGGGTCATAATCTCACAGTCCATGGGTTTGAACCCCAGTCACGCTCTACACTGACAGCTCAGAGCCTGGAGCTGCTTCAGATTCTGTGTCTCCCTCTCTCTGCCCCTCCTCCACTCACTCTTTGTCTCTCTCTCTCTCTCTCTCAAAATAAAAAGACATAAAAAAATTAAAAACCAAGAAATATAAAACATAAAGATAGAAAAACAACAAAGCTTGGGGCACCTGGGTGGCTCAGTTGAGTGTATGCGTTTGGCTCAGGTCACGATCTCATAGTTCATTTCAAGCCCTGCATCGGCACAGAGCCCTCTTCAGATCCTCTGGCCCCCCCCCCTGCCCCCCCCAAAATGAATAAACATTTATTTAAAAAGCATAAAACATAAAAACAGCAATGCTTGATTTTAAAGGCTCATATTTGGGGGTGGTGGGAATAAACCTCAGCCGTTATCCAAGACCTTTTGGGAGTTGAATGAGAACATCTGAAAATGGGCCGGATATCTGATTATATTAAGAAATTACTATCGATTTTCTTAATTGCAGCAAAGGCATTGCGATCATGTCAGAGAACATTCCTGTTCTTAGCGGGAGGTGGTGAAGAATTTAGGGACAAGGTTGCAAAGAAAATCCCAGGCGCATAACAAAGGGAAACGCAAATGTGGCAAAATGTTGCAATCAGTGAATCTTGGTTGAGGAAACACAGGTGTTCACAACAGTAATCGCCAGGGCTCTCCTGCTCCCTTACTGCATCCCTGCATGGAGTCTTTTTGCCGGGTCTTTATTCTATTTGTGTCTAGAACAGACTTACAAAGCACTGCACTTTGTGCAGTTTGGGGGATAAAAAAAGTCCATGTCCCGCTAGCTGAACAGAAACGGATCAGATCGAGTATATTTTCAGAGCAGAGATGTGATGCGGGGCTGGGCCCCGGGCAGGCGGGGAGGAGGCCTGGGGGCCGGTGGGGACCAGCTCCACCACTCTGGGCCAGTCTGCCCCACACCAGCCTCCGCACCCTCTGAGAAGTGAGGACCTTCCCAGTGCCGAGCTCGAGGGCCCCAGGGAACTCACCAGGAGGATTCAAGGCAGGGCCCCCTCGTGGTGGTGCCGCGAGCGGGAGCCTGCAGAAGTCGCTTCGACCTCACATCACACCAGGGCTTTTGAGAAATGACAGGAAGGCTTTGGTAAGGCAGTTTCCTAAGCGCCAACTGCAGTGTCTGATAACTAAACCACCGCTCTCTACTCCTGGCCGGGAGGTAAAGTTCAAGTCTGGGAGTGACTCATGTCACATTCAGCGTCCACTACTCCCCTCCCCGCCACTCCCCCACCGTCGGGTCCAGATCATGCCCTTGATGAAGCCCCAGCCTGGGCCGGGGAACTTGGTGGAGCAGACAGATAGGCAGATTCCTGTCTTGACCCGGGGCCATTCCTTGGCCATTTCTGGCAGCTCTGGCCACGGGGGGGGGGGGGGGGGGGGGGGGGGGGGGGGAGGAAGGGGCTCATCTCCCTGAGTCCAGGGGAAGGAAATGGCCACGTGACACATAGGGAGCCAGGAGCCTTATGTCACCTCTCAGAAGCCTCCACGGCCTATGCTATCCACGAAGACACAGGAGCATAGGAAGATGACATCCTGTGCTCCAAGCCAGAGAGCCAGGATCAAGTCCACATTCATCTGACTCAGAGACTGCTTTGCCCCTGCCTCCTACCAGTTTAGAAAGTCACACGCTGTGAGATTGTCCCGTCGTCCGTGGTAGATCTGACAGCTTTCTGAACGGGCCTGTGGGGACCACCCATGAACCCACCAGGCTCATGCCCATGCTGGGGTCTCCGCACCGCTCTTCCTTCTGTCTGGAGCCCTGCGCCCATAGTGTCCTGTGGCCGGCTTTCCCAGGCACTCTCCAGCCCCCCCGCTTTCTCCGGGAATTGCCTGTTTTACTTTTTTCCTGACAGTTATCGAATTCACAAGCCGTATTATGTACTCACTTCCTTAAATTTTATTTTTATGTTTTTTATTTATTTTTGAGAGACAGAGAGAGACAGCACAAGCAGGGGAGGGTCAGAGAGAAGGAGACACAGAATGCGAAGACAGGCTCCAGGCTCTGAGCTAGCTGTCAGCACAGAGCCCGACGCGGGGCTCGAACCCAAGAACTGTGAGATCATGACCTGAGCCGAAGTCGGACACTTAACGGACTGAACCACCCAGACGCCTCTGCACTCACTTCCTTATAGTCTGTCTCTCCCACAAGGATACGAGCTCCCCAAGGAAAGGGGCCCCAACCGTCTGGCCAGCAACCCCAGTGCCCACACCGCCTAGGAGGGGATCGCAAGCGAATGCACAGGCCCGGGGCCCTCTCAGCTGTGCTCCCCCTAACCCGCGGAAACTTTTCCACTCTGCAGTCGTGTTCAGACTCTGCTCGAGCTGTTCTGCACGATTACTTATGCTTCTAAGACCCCAGACCTTCTCCAGGACCCATAATGGTGACTGTAGAACTGCCCCGCACTGACCCACGGATGTTAGCCACAGAGTGAACATAAGCCACTAATCTTTATCAAACTCTAACGCGGCCCTGTTTTATTTAGTTAGTTAAAAAAAAAAAACGTTTAATGTTTATTTTTGAAAGAGAGAGCGTGCATGAGCAGGGGAGGGGCAGAGAGAGAGGGAGACACGGTATCTGAAGCAGGCTCCAAGCTCTGAGCCGTCAGCACAGAGCCTGATGCGGGGCTTGAACTCTCGAACCGTGAGATCATGACCTGAGTCGGTTAAGTCAGACGCTTAACTGATTGACCCACCCAGGCGCCCCAGACAAGTCCTATTTTGGAGATAAGAGGCTGAGGGAGGTGAAGCTGCCGGCCCACAGTCACATTCCTGGTGTACCTACTTCTAGAGTTTTCCGGTGCAAATACACAGGCCTCAGTGAAAACCAGCTTCCTCCCAGCGGAGAGCTGAGCACTTTTTTGGGTCCCCTCGCTTAAGAGAGTGGAGTATCACCGACAGGCCTCCCGCACTTACAGGAAGTTCCCAGGAGCTGTGTGGTTACAGAAGCGTCTGGCTGGTGCAAGGTAGGTCTCCAGGCAAGGCAAGACAGGGCCAATGCAAATGTTGACTTGGAACAAGACTTGGAACCAGAATCTATCCTAGCCCGACAGGGAGGGAGGCCAAAGGCTTTCCACGAAGGCCTGCGACGAGGGCAAAGAGAAGGGAGTGGCAGCAGGTTGAGAGCAGCCTGGAACCGTCCCGGTGGGCAGGTGTGCATACTGGGGTGGGGGGGGGGCTGAATCAAAGATTCCCAAGTGGAAGACACGCAGGCTGCACCTCTGCTTCTGCCACCACCCAGGGCCAATGCCAGCCAACCTCTGCATGAAGACACCTTCCCCGGCCCGGCCCCAGGATAGAGCTGGCAGCTCTTCCGACCACACCAACGGCTGGGTGCCATGGTCTGCTTCGGGCCGCGCCCACCACCTCTGCAGAGCAAAGCTAGGTCCGGCTTTGTATATCCAGGCCCTTAACCCGGGACCAGGGAATAGACGAGAAGCAAAATCAGGGCATTCCAGGGACTCTGTGGAACAAGAGGGGTTAAAGAGGGAGACGCAGAGAAGGGACCCTGAGTTCCCAGCTAGAGAAGCGTGCCAGCTGATGCCTGGCACACGCAGTGCCCCGGGAAGGGTTCGGGAGCACAGGAAGCAGGCACCTGCCAAAGACAAGGGGTTCTCACGGATGATAAGACGTGGGAGGATGCTGGGCTGGGGACCGGTATCTTCCCTGAGACCAAAGTCGGTGGGCGTGGGACTGCTCGGCCCGATCCAGCTCTCGGAGCTACTCCAGTCAGAACCAGAAGACGGATTTCACACGCCGGCAAACGTCTTTGGCAAAAATGGGGTGGCTAAAGTTTCTTTTTCACACTCTGTTTCCTATTTACTGAACCCCCCTGCCAGGTGTGCAGCCATGTGTCCACCTGCACGTGGGAGGCGAAGGGACACACAGTACGGATCCCTCATGCTGGTAGTGCGTCCTCAAGTTCAAAGGGTGAACTCACCCGCAGCCTGGCAATACCCTCCCATTTCACAAACCTGAAAAGCAAAGTTCACGGCCATGGAATTCATAAAGCTGGGATGCCATCCTAGGTCCTCTCTCTCTGAATACCCTGGTCCTCCTGCCCTGTCTACAGGCGGTCAGAGCTGGTGCCTTTTCAGAAGAGCGTGGGAGCAGGTTCACAGAGGGAACAAATCCTGGCCTGTTCTCGCCTTCCCTCCGTTCCAGGAGCGGACCTACGCAGGTAGGGCAGAATTTGGAGACAAGGAGCAGGGGCAGAAGTGAGGGAGCTGGTGCCTAGAAGGAGGGGGCTTGAGGAAGAGGGGAAGCAAATCCAACAGATGCAGTCACTGTCTGAATTATTCATCTTTTTTTTTTAAGTTTATTTATTTTGAGAGAGAGCGAGCGTTCGAACACGTACTAGCAGGGGAGGGGCAGAGAGTGGGGAGAGAGAGAATCCCAAGCAAGCTCCTTGCTATGAGCACAGAGCCTGACACGGGGCTTGATCCCATGAACCAGGAGATCATGACCTGAACCAAAATCAACAACCAGACGCTTCACTGACTGAGCCACCCAGGCACCCCTGAATTATCCATCTTTATGCCCAGGGCGCAGCTCAGAGCCACGGAGATAATGAATAAATGTGTCAGATGAACCGTAGCTGAAGATGAAAAGTCCCAAGTCGGTGGGGTGCCTGGGTGGCTCAATCGGTTAAGCGTCCGACTTCGGCTCAGGTCATGATCTCGAGGTTTGGGAGTTCAAGCCCCGCGACGGGCTCTGTACTGACAGCTCAGAGCCTGGAGCCTGCTTCTGATTCTATGTCTCCCTCTTTTTACACCTCCCCACTGGAGCTCTGTCTCTGTCTCAAAAATAAATAAGCAAAAGAAAAAGTTAAAAAAAAAAAAAAAAGAAAAGTCCCAAGTCGGGAGAGTTCTGCAGTGGTGGGCCTGCGCCTTGAAGAGCAGACATCCTTGGGACAGTTCCTTTTGCCCCTGGTAAGGTGAAGGACAAAGCAGTGCCAGAGGAGGGGACGGTGCAGGGGAGGAGGGGGGTGGGAGGATTCAGAAATCCTCAGCTTAGGGCTGAGAGCTACCACTTGAGCAAAGCTTTTATTTTTATATTATTTATTTAAAATTTTTTAAATGTTTGTTTTTTTGAGAGAGAGAGACAACACGAGCAGGGGAGGGTCAGAGAGAGAGAGACACACACACACACACACAGAATGTGAAGACAGACTCCAGGCTCTGAACTAGCTGTCAGCACCGAGCCCGATGCGGGGCTCGAACCGTGAGATCATGACCTGAGCCAAAGTCAGACGCTTAACCGTCTGAGCCACCCAGGCGCCCCTTGAGCAAGGCTTTTAAACTTGAGTGACATCTTGAAACCCAAGAGCGATGAGAGATACCTGCGGGGCTGAGCCAGCATGTAAAATCTGCTCTGTGAGTTGCGAAAAGTAAGTTCAGGCAAGGCCAAGTTCTAACTTCTGCAGAAGCGCCAAAGAGCAACGGTCCTTAGCTGGGTCAGGTGTTCCTGACGGCTGAAACCTTTTCTTCGGGAACAGAAAAAGAAAGCCCTTCTTGAGGCCCCGGACTGTCTCAAGAATGGCTTCTTTGACTTCTAGCCCCTTGGAAGAATGTTCCTGCACTGTGATGGGCTGGGAACAGTGCACTGAAGGCTCCGGGGGGGCGGAGGGCAGTCCCTCCCTGCCCCCCAGTCCCTTGCATGGACCACATGCTCAGTCTCTTCTCAAACTCTAAGGAAGAAGTCCATGCTCTGAGGGGTAAAGCCAGCTGCTCACCAGCTTAAAACCAAGGGTCTCCTGATTGCTAGCCTATTCTTGCCTCTCCAAGTCCTTATAGATCCCCGGCTTCCCATGGCCTTTCACCAGCCTGGTCCCAGACAGGAGAGAAAGAGAGAGAGAGAGAGAGAGAGAGAGAATCCAGCTCCGCACTACACTGTTACTCAACTATACCCCCAGTTAGCACATGCCGCCCCCTAAAAGCCTCATCTTAGAAGGTTAGTAAGCTTTGGGAGAAAGGGTTGTGTTTACGCATTGCTGCTCCAAATAAAGCTGGAATAGACTCAAAGTTCTCTCCTCCCAAATCCTTATTGCTTAGTTTTTAAAATTTGATTTGAGAGAGAGAGGGAGAGAGAAAGAGCACAAGCAGGGAAAAGGGGCAGAGAGAGGGAGAGAATCTCAAGCAGGCTCCACACTCAGCGCGGGGCTCGATCCCACAACCCTGGGATTATGACCTGAGCCAAATTCAAGAGTCAGATGCTCAACACGCTGAGCCACCCAGGCACCACCCCCCGCCCCACTCCCCACCTTGTTGCTCACTTTACACAATCTTCAACTTTTTCCAACTTGTCTGATAACGTCCCATGGCATTTTCTTAGCGCTTAACGACTTACCAAGTGCTTTGCCACCCAGTACGTACTTTTTCCACATGAGAAAACATATTTAATGGTGGAAAGACCCCAACCCGGAGTCAGGTCTTTTACTTGAGAATTGCCCTTACCCAACGTCCCCAGACAACCTGTAGGAAGGTCCACAAGACACAACACAGTCGGTCTGAAAACCTCGTGTCCACTAAGTTATGATTAGCATCACAGCCCCCAGGGCTGAAGCAGGGTTCTCCAGCAGGTAAAACTGGATGGTCCCCGAAGCTCTAGGCGCCATCTGTTGTCCACCCTCCGGGGTGGGGATTGGACCCTGCTCACCAAAGCAGCATGCCATTAGCAGCCGAAGATTAGAGCTGCCTGGTCCGGCCCCCTTGGCTAGGCCTATCTCAACGAGCCTTGAAAGAGGGAAATGAAAAGTTCCACCGACTGCCAGGGGCCCCTACAGCTAGGACAGCAAAAGCCCCCGACTGTCAGCGAAGGTCCAGGTGCAACGTTCTAGGTACCCTCCCGTGGCTTCCCCCCTAGGCACCCTTCCCAAGTCGCTTCTGGCCCACTACCACCAAGAAAGGCTTTCTTCTTCCCTCCTTGACTCGCTTCGCTTCCCTCTCTCTCTCTCCCATCTGCGTCCACTAGGTTCCGGCTGCGCGCTAGAGAAATGCAAGCATTTCAGACTTGGAGGAGGGGGCGCGCCTCACCTTTGGTGTGGGTGAGGTGCGCTCCTGCCCAGGGCCCCACCGCCCCAATACCTTAAGGCTTGCAGATGAGGGAAGGGCATTTTTGGCAGGGTTTAGACACAGAGGACCATTGGGTAGTTGAAGGGCCCCTGAGTAACCTTGGTGCCGCTGGGACCTGTTGCCAAGCCAGCCTAGTGCAGCTGAATGTCCGCAGCTCAAGGCCCCTCTCGACCTGGGCTTCGCAAACTCTCCTTCCAGTTCCCCGGCGGTCCTCGGGGGCTTGGGAACAGAAGGTCCCCAGGCGGTCTCTTGGTGGCGGCCATGGCGGACCTTTTGGACAAGGCCTGGAGCCGCAGCGAGCCCCCGGCCCAGACGAGATTTTGCCCAACCCGCCCCCTAGTCTGCCCGGAGAGTGAGGGACGCGCGTGCGTCCCACACCTGGCCCCTCGCCCGCTCCGTTCCGCGGCGCCCATGAGCGGCCATCTTCCACGCTGGGGGGTGCCAACCCCCTAAGGCCCAACTGGCCCCTCTGGAGAGTCCCTAGCTCCGTGTGAACGCGGCGGGAGGAGCGGACGCGTGGGTCCTAGCGCGCGCGGTGGACCCCGTACGGTTCTCCAGGTTCTCCTCCGCCTCGATCTCCACGGCGGCGCCGCCTCCCGGGCTGCAAAATCCAACCCCCCCCCCCCCCCCCCCCCAGCCAGGTGGCCGGGCCATCCTAAAGGATGAGGACTAGGGACGAAGGGCAGCGCGGGAGGCACCCTTTTCCTTTCCTCCCGGAAGCCCCACTCTCCACTCAGCGCTGGAGGTCTTGTTTGCAGCCCTGGGACCCTTGGCTCCTGACTTCCGCCTGCAGTCGAGAAAGGTGGCGGGAGAGTACCCTCCCCCCCAGATCCCTTACCGTGGCATCTTCCCCCGCGTAGTGCCCGATGACCCGGTGGCCCCCCGGGTGCCGGCTGGACCATTTGGTGATGTCGTAGACCTTGCGGTCGATGACGAGCCACTTGTCGGTGCGCAGGTTGTGCTTCTGAATCTCCTCCCAGCTGAAGGTGGGCATCGGCGCCTCGCGCTCCGTGGCCCCCTCGCCCTGGTTGCCTCCCTTCCCCATGCTGCCTGCCGACCCGGACGCCGGGTGCACTGCGGACTCCCACGCCGGCAGTCCGAGTGTGCGGCCCGGGCCCCACTCGCTTTCGGCTTTTGTCTTCTCCTCCTCCTCCTCCTCCTCCTCCTCCTCCCGCCGCGCCCCCTCCCCCCAGCCTCCACGCCCGCGTTCCGGAGGGTCCCTGCCTTCCCGTCCGAGTCTCCCCGGTTTCCCAGTGCCCCCGCTCGGTCCCTTTCCTCCGCCCCTCCCTCCGTCCGCCAGCCCGCCGTGGACTTTCGCCTCCAGTAAAAAAAACTCCCGGGGAGCTCAGGACCCCGACGCCTCCTCCGCCCGCCCCTCCGGGTCCCCCCGCCCGCGGCTCCGCATCCTCCCGCGTCCGGGTTTCCAGAGTGATCAGCAGAGCGCCTGCACCAATCCGGGCGCGTCGCCCCGCCTGCCATTGGCCCAGGAGGATCTTTCGAAGGCCAGCGGGCTGGAGCGGCGGTCCCCGGCTCCCCCGCCCGCGCGGAGCCGAGCCCTGCAGCAAGGCCGCTACGTGTCCGAACTCCTCCCTCCCACCCCAACCCCCATTCCAGCCCCGGCGCGCCGGAGGAGATCCCAGGGTAGCCGCGCGGCGGAGCCGGGCGGCTACGGGACCCTGCGCTCCCCCGAGCGCGTGCGCGCACGCCCCGCGCCCCGGGGCTCTGCACCTGATGCCGGCACCCTCCCGGAGCGGCCAGGCTAGGTGACGCCCTTCCCCCAGCGCGCCGGAATCGGGACCCTGGCCGGGGCGGGGTGGGGGGCGGGGGTCTGGCTCTGCGCCTTGGCGCAGTCCTGCAGCCTACCCCGGAGAAACGAGGGCCCGGAACTGGTAATCCGAAGATCTCAGAAGAGAATTGCGGAACCAGGGCTCTGCTCTGCCTCTTTGTGCGAGGCGCCATGGGGATCGGGGTCGGGGTGGGGCGGGGCACGACGATGAACCGGAGGGCCCTAGCCCTGTCCTCTGGAAGCGTACTGGTGTTGGGAGACGGAACAGAGAAGCGATGCGGGATCGCACACGAGTCACTGGACAATGGTGTTGTGTATACAGACTCCGGGGAATGAAGAGGGAGGTATCAAAGGATAGGTGGCCAGGCAGGCCCCCCGGATGCCAGCTGGGTGCAGGTTGCTTAGGATCGGTGTGTGGTGTCTCGGGAGCAAAAGGTCTCGCCTGGAGCCCTGGATCCTAAAGGTGGACTGAGGATACGTGGGATGTAAGGAAGAACGGAGGTGGGGGTGGGGTGGGGTGGGGGTGGAGGACAGCCATGGGAATCAGGAGTAAATAAGGGGCCCTCATATTTCAGTAGGATGATTTCTGGGTCCCTGAGGGCTGGCCCACTCTCCTCATTAGCTTCTCACCCCAGCCCTGTGAGGTGAACTCGTAGCAAAACTAACTCTGTCTGGAATTCATTTTGCCTTGAACTCTTCTCCCTGGCTTGTTGTTAATTCCCACTAGACCTGTCTGGCACTCTAAGTCCTTGGAGGAAACTCATTGGCCTTAGGACAGAGCACATTGAACAAATAAAGAACATGAAGAACATTCTTGCCTTTCGCTCCATTAGCACACGGTAAGTTTATAGTAAACAATTGTTTCAAGTCTCTCAGGTGTGGATGCTTGGGTGGTTCAGTTGGCTAAGCCAGTTAAGCAATGGACTTCAGCTCAGGTCGTGATCTCTCGGTTCATGGCTCCCAGTCCTGCCTGGGACTCTGTGCTGACAGCTCAGAGCCTGGAGCCTGCTTTGGATTCTGTGTCTCCCTCTTCCTCTGCCCCTTCTCTGCTCTTGTTCTTTCTCTGTCTTGCAAAAATAAATAAAACATTTAAAATAAAATAAAGTTTCTTAGGGAAATTGAAGAACCTGGCCTATGTTTTTTTTTTTAAATGTTTATGTATTTTGAGAGAGACAGAAAGAGAGAGAATGAATGGGGAAGGGGCAGAGAGACAGGGAGACACAAAATCTAAAGCAAGCTGCGGAGTCTGAGCTGTCAGCACATAACCCAATGCGGGGCTCAAATCCGTGAACTCGGAGATCATGACCTGAACCGAAGTCGAACACTTAACCAGCTGAGCCACCCAGACACCCCAAACCTGGCCTACGTTAATTAAAGACTTGTGATTAATTGTTTAAGCCCAGTGCCAATTGTAGCCCGTTTCTTTTTTTCTGCTTCCCTCCCCCTTTAAAAGTCCCTGGGCGCACTGAGGTAGGAAGATGGCTTTTCAGGACATTAGTCCATCAATTTCTCGGTTAGCTGCCATTCTTAAATAAAGTTGCTTTTCCTGCCTCAACACCTTGTTCCTCCACTTATAGCCAGTTGCAAGACAAGCCGATCGGGCATGGGTTCCACCATCCGTCTTGTGATAGCTAACTACAGTGCGGAGAGACCGAGGTTTAAGAAAGATGCAACAGGGGCACCTGGGCGGCTCAGTCAGTTGACTGTCCGACTTTACCTCAGGTCATGATCGCATGGGTCGTGAGTTCGAGCCCCACATCCGACTCTGTGCTAACAACCAGCTGTTGACAGCTCAGAGCCTGGAGCGCACTTCAGATTCTGGGTCTCCCTCTCTCTCTCGGCCCCTTCCCTGCTCAAACTATGTCTCTGTCTCTCCTTCAAAAATAAATAGACATTAAAAAATCTTAATAAGAAAGATGCAACAGGGGCACCTGGGTGGCTCAGTTGGTTAACCGTCCAGTTTCTGGCTTTGGCTCAGGTCATGATCTCACGGTTCATGGGTTCGAGCCCCACGTCGGGCTCTGTGCTGACAGCTAGCTCAGAACCTGGAGCCTGCTTCGGATTCTTTGTCTCCCTCTTTCTCTGACCTTCCCCTGCCTGTGCTGACTCTCTGTCTCTCAAAAATAAATGAAAAACATTTAAAAAATTAAAAAAAAAAAAAAAGAAAGAAAGAAGCAACAGGCAGATGCTTGCAGCTAGCAAGTAACACAGCTGGGCACCTTCCCAGACATCAGCCCGCCTCTCTCTACTGAGGTCAGAGGAAAGGAGCCAGTGTAGAAACTTTGCCTTAGGAAAACCTGGTGGGGGTTAGGAGGCTCACTCTAGCCAGCAGGTGGGAGGCAGGGGTAGTGGAGGCCACACAAGGCCCCCTTCAGGCCATTGCCACGGTGGTCAGCCTCCTCTGTGCCCTGCTGGTATCCGTCCTGAGCGTCGTTCATTCATGTTATAAACTCCCGAGGAAGAGAATAAGATCTCTCTGGCTTTAAAGAGTGGCAGTCGACACCCAACCCAAAATGCCTGGCTCACAGGATAAGAGAGGATGAAGCAGGCCCTTAGCGTGAGTACACGGACTTTTAGGTCTGCTAAAGGTGCACTGAAACAGCAAGCAAGACTGAGATTTTTTCCAAAAAGGAGATTAAGGCAATACATAGATAACTTTCATGAAAAATGCTTAAAAGATCATGGAGCTCAGAGGAAGGAGTGATGTCTGAAAGGGAGAGCTGGGGATTATCTCGTGGAGGAGCCTTGAAGGCCAAGAACAGGGCACCAGAGAAGGCACCGAGGACTAAAAAGGTGGTGAGCCCAGAGGAGGATATGCCTGAAGTGGGGACCGCCCCGGTGCAGGGTGCCCAGGAGGTCCCAGCATGGTGCCCCCCCCCCCCCAGGAGATCCTGAAAGGCATTTGCAGGAGAGAGGAACAATGCAGGCATGCGCAAAAGATAGAACAGAGAGGAGGGGTGCCTGGGTGGCCCAGGGGGTAAGTGTCCTTGACTTAGGCTCAGGTCACTCAAGATCTCACCCTTGGTGAGACGGAGCCCGGCGTTGGGCTCTGCACTGGCAGCATGGAACCTGCTTGGGATTCTCTCTCTCCCCTTCACTCTCTGCCCCTCCCCTGCTCCTGCTCGCATGCTCTCTAAATAAATAAATAAATGCAAACCTAACAAGAAAGAAAAGGAACAGAGAGGAATGGCTCCTGCGACAGTTCCGGTAAGACCTGCCACGGGCAGGGTTCAAACCGGGGACATCTTCGCAGGCTTTGCCAAGGAAGGAGAGAGCTTGCAGCCAAGGCAGGGGGTGGGGGTCCGGGTGGAGGGGAGCACTCCAGGACACAGAGGAGGAGGGGCTGAAGTGAGCAGGAACATTAGAAAGCTGGAGCCCGTGGCAAATGCTGCCTTGCCCCCTACCTGCCCTTCCCCTGCTCTATTATTTACTGCCGTCACTACTCGAAGGAGCGCATGAGTCTGTTCCCTTAGAGAAAACCCCCTAGTAGCCAGCTGACCCCAGAGTCACCCAGGGAAAGGGGAGATCTCAGAGCCGGTCTCACGGTTCCCAGCAGAATCGCTCCTCCCGAGCATTGCGGCTTCCCCGGGGACCTTGCCAGGACTTGCGCATGGCCGTCGTACTTTATCAGGAACAAAAGCACCTGGATGGCTTGGAGCCCAGGGCCTCCCCCGCCGGCCAACTGGGCTAGAGCTGGGCAGAGTGGAGAGGGGAGGCAGGCCTTGGGAGACAGGGCCTGGGGGCTGCAGCCCGTGCGGCCAGTCCCCACTGAGCAGCTGAGGGGCCTTTCCATCTGGGCTCACAGGGGTTCTCTGAGGTCTGCTGGTGGACGGATGGGGTTGCCCAACACCTTGCAGGGAACAGCTCTAAGGGTGAGGAGAGGGAACAGTATTCTGACACAGAGTCTCCCCCGCTCCTGCCGCAGGCAGAGGACCAACGGCCGAGCCTCATGCTCCTTCTGGCCTCTTCTGGCTCTTCTGTCCTTGGTTGACAAAGATGGCCAAGGCACCACTAATCTTTAAAAGGTCTTCAGAGGTGACTTTCTGTCAAGCCACAGCTCCCATTCAACATGGCTCTTCATGGGGCGCCTGGGTGGCTCAGTTGGTTGGGCATCTGACTTCGGCTCAGGTCATAATCCCACAGTTTGTGAGGTTGAGTCCCGTGTCAGGCTCTGTGCTGACAGCTCCAAGCCTGGAGCCTGCTTTGGATCCTGTGTGTCTCCTTCTCTCTCTGCCCCTCCCCCCTCTCAAAAATAAATAAATATTAAAACTTTTTAAACAAGGTGGCTCTTATCTTTCCTCTTCCAGATCCCATTCCTCACAGCAAGTCTCAGCATGGGCACTCTTACTCCATCTTTGGCGATGAGGACACGGGCGCTCAGGGTGATGACAGCGTGATGACAGGTCTGACCCCTCAATCAGCAGATAGTAGACTGGGGCCTAGAATGCAAACCCCAGATCCTGATCCTATCAGGCCGTCTAGAATGTTCTCTGGAAGGTCACCAACCAGTTCAGTCGCCCTTCTCGGGCCTCTCAGAGACTTCTGGAAGGCTGGCAACCTTTCCTCTTGCCATGCCCTGTCCCCTTGATTCTATGAGAATACACTATCTGATTCTAGTGTCGGACAAACTACCCCCCCCATTTTTAATGAGTATCATTTTTGAGAAAGAGAGAGAGAGAGAGCGCACAAGCAGGGAGGGGCAGAGGGAGAGAGAGAGAATCCGAAGCAGGCTTAGGTTAGCGCTGTCAGCATAGAGCCTGAAGTGGGGCTCGAACCCACGAACTTGAGATCATGACTTGAACCTTAGTCAGATGCTTAACTGACTGAGCCACCCAGGCGCCCCAAGGACCCCTTCTTTTTTTTATCTCAATTTCTGCATCTTCCTTCTCCTGCCCCCTAAGTGTTGTTAGCCCTTGGCTCACTCAATATTTGCTGCTTCAGGGCCCACATTTGGGATGTGACTCCATGAGAGGCGACTCTGGGTCTCAAATCCCGACCTACTTAACTTCCTACACGGGCAATGCTGGAAGTCCCAGTAGCCCGACAGACTCACCCTAACCTCCTGAGTCAAGAAATCGGTCTTAGCAGATCTGTCCTTTGCGTGCAGCCAGGTCTCACCTTCACCGCCTTTGCTGCAAAAGCGAATCTATCATTTTCCCTCCCCAATGTCCGCCCTTCCTTTGAACTTCCTCGTTTTTATTCCTGACACCACTTTTCCTCCCGACACTTGGTCTCCGAAGTTCAGAATGTCCTTTACTTCTCTTCTCTCGCCTCCCAGCTTGGCAAAGAGTAGTTGTGTCCAGAGACTCCACCGCTGGCAGTGTTTCCCGCCCGCCCCTTTGATCCCGTTGCCACGGCCACTGTCCAGGTGGAGGGTCCCGGACGCTGGGCCCTCGTACGCACCTCGGCCATGTCATTTTGCAGAGCCCTGCTCTCAGTGAGGCGTCTGCCCATGGGTTCTTGTTGCCTAGTGAATCAAGCAGGGATGGGGTGAGGCAGGAGTGCACATAAATACTAGGAATGTTACCTGAAGGAGAGCCTGCGGGGGCTCAGTTCATTAGGCGCCCGACTCTTGATTTCGGCTCATGATCTCACGGTTTATGAGTTTGAACCCCGCCTCGGACTCTACTCTGAAGGTGTGGAGCCTGCTTGGGATTCTCTCTCTCTCTGCCCCTCCCCTGCTAGCGTTTTCTCTTTCTCTCAAAATAAACTCTTTTTTTCTTAAAAAAAATTTTTTTTTAATGTTTATTCATTTTGGGAGTGCCTGGGTGGTTCATTTGGTTGAGCATCTGACTTAGGCTCAGGTCATGATCTTGCAGTTCGTGGGTTTAAGCCCCGCGTCGGGCTCTGAGCTGTCAGCACCAAGCCCAGTGCTGGGCTCGAACCCACGAACGGCGAGATCATGTCCTGATTTGACGTCGGATGCTGAACTGACTGAGCCCCCAGGCACCCCTTAAAATAAATAAACTTAAAAAAAATGTTCTCTGAAGACATAGGCCTTGTCTGTACCTCCAACCAAAATCGCTAAAAAGAAGTCAGGAAAAGATCCTGGGAAGATATTCCCTTATTTTTGTGCAAATCATGGTGGAATGTCCCATGTGGTTGTGATCGAGAAGCCGACTAAGGAGATGAATGTTGTTCGTAGAAAAGGGTGCTCCTCATTAGTCAGCAGGTTGGAAGCAGAACTGACAAGAGGATAAGATGAGGCAGGTCAGACTTGCTCACGAAGTCCTCAAATGCCAAGACAAGCAGGGCCGCAGTGATACGTATAAAAAGAAGGCTCCCTTTACCCAGTGGGAAACCAGGGTAAAAAGGAATGGGTGATTCCCGCTCTAGAACCCAGCCTGGGCGGGGTGTGCCTACCTAATCTCCAACTGTCACATCAATTAACATCATCGTTCACTTGGATGCTGTGTCCCTCTGCGTCCCTGTCAGGCACAGACAGTGGCCTGTCGGACCACGAGTCAGACCCTGGAGACTCCTGATGTCGCAAGGCCTGGAGTCCAGTCCCAGCTCTGGCCCCTGTGGGCTGTGTGACCTTCCTTGACCAGGTCACTATTTCTCTGAGCCTCAGCCTCCTCATCTGTGAAGGTGAGCGCTACTATTAGCCTGCAGCAGCTCTCAGGATTCTAAGGATAGAAGTCAGACAACCACAACAAAGCCTGAAAACCACTTGAAAGTTGGTGAAAGTCATACACCCGACACAAGGGATTTATTCTTCTGACTGTGGTTACTCTCTCCGAAGGGGCAGGGTTTTGGTGCCACTGTTTGTTTCTTTGGCTATCAGTGCTGATAATGAGCATTTCGGGAGCACTGACCATGCACCAAGCACTGTATTAACTCCTTTACCTCCCTTATCTCTTAATTTTTGTAACAATCCTGCACCGCTGAAGACACTAAGGCTCAGAGAGGTTAGGAGCTTGCTCAGGGTCCCACAGCTTAGAAGCAGAGATGGAATTGGACTCTGTGGCTCTCGCCCTTACCACCCAGTCGCACTGCCTTGATGAGCAGAGGTGTCCAGATGGCAAAGGGTAAACCTAAAACCATCAATTCATTCAGGCAATAGCTATTTTTTTGAGCACCCCCTCATGCCGAGGCTCAGAGTGGGCGAGGCAAGCAATGTCAGGGGGTCGAGAAGTCCTCCAGTGGAAGGAAAAACGGCTCTAGAGACCTTAGGTTCTGCTTCCGAGTTAGTAAGTTCAAGTGCATTTGCTCAATTCATGATGTCGTAGGTTTTACGCGCTGAAAGGACCTCATTATACCAACAAGATGAGGAAGGTCCAGAAAGGACGGGGGCCTTGACCACGGCCCCATAGCAAATCAGTGGCCGAGCAAGGACTAGAAGTTCAGGTTTTTGGACTCAAAGGTCAGTACCTTTCGTGTATGATCTCGTTATCGGCAGTAACTGACAACTAAGACGAACACATGTGGCAAGTCTGGATTCACCCCCACAAATCACACACATACATCTGAGCATGATGCGTACCGAGTCTAGGAGGAGCTCTCAAGAGTGTCTGAGCCGGAGCCCGAAGTCTCCTCCTGCCCTCACCCTTTGCTGCCTCTCAGTTCTCTCTCCTCACCTTGCAGAGACCTAGGGTGGAAGGCGCCCATCAGCTCAGGGTGGGGATTTGTGGGGCCTGAGCTGACTAGCCTGCAGTCCCCGCCCCCGGCCTCGGATCATTGTGTATCTGGCTCTTACTGTCAATGTCCTAACATCGGGTGATTTAAAGGAGGGAGCATTCAGGGAAGGGAGTGTGACCTTACTGTCCCCATTTCACCATTGAGGAAATTGAAGCTCAGTGAAGTTAGGTAACTGGCATATCTGGGATTTGACTTTCCAGGGCTAATTCCAAAGTACAAACGTTTTCCAAATCCCCATAACCTCAGACAACACATTTAACCCTTTTGATTCTGTTTCCCCGTTTGGTAAAAAAAAAAAAAAAAAAAAGATACACACACACCCTGCTGACCTCAAAAGGCTGTGGTGACAATCACTTGATATGATGGCCAGAAAAGCACGAGGGGCGCTGGGCGGCTCAGTCGGTTAAGCATCCGATTCTTGATTGCGGCTCAGGCCATGATCTCAGGTTCTCGAGTCTGAGCCCCCAGTGGAGCTCTGCACTGAAATTGCGGAACCTGCTTGGGATTCTCTGTGCCCCTGGTTCTTTGCCCCTACCCCACTCACGCACATGTGCTCTCTCAAAATAAAGAAACTTAAAAAAAAAAAAAAGGAAAAGCATTTTGAAATTGTTATGGGTGAATGAGTGCAGGTGCACATCTGTATGTAGATATAACATTTACATGCATCTGTAATGTTGGAGGACCAGCTTAGTGTCGAATCTAGTCATGCAATGTCGTCATGGGTGGTTGCCGGTCCAGGACGGGAAGTTTTTGGTCTTTTGGTTTCTATTTCAGGCCTCTTATGCCGGGGGCCTTCAGGGGTCAGCGGGACTCGGCAGAAACGCTGCCGCCGTGTTTCAGCGGCTCCCCACCCATGTTCAGTCGGGCAGGACAGATGTCCTCGGAGATCAGCTTGTGTGTGACTGTGTGTGTGTGAGAGGCTCAGGACTGGCATGGGAGCGCTGCCAGGAAAGGCGGCTAAGGAGGTGTCGGGGGAGTACGGCCACGAGTGCTCAGGCAGAGCCCCGTTGGGGCACGCAGCCCAAGATGGAAGCCAAGGGGGGACAGGGTCACGGGTATGCCATCTCTGGGGAGGAGGGGAGGCTTGCAGTGATCTGTTCTCATCTTTGAGAATGAGAAACTGAGGCCCAGAGATCGGCTTGCCCCAAATTACCCAGCGGTTAGGAAATCTGAGAGGTTCCTGTTTCTAATAAGGGCTGTCGAAGCACCTGGGTCCACGCTCAGTGAGAGTCACGCAAAGGTTGGTCGGTTGGGTGGACGAGCTATCCCTAGGCCGATGGAGCTGCATCTCTCACGCTGAGTCATGGTCATGACCCTGGGGGGGGCGGGGTGACACCCTGCCCTGCATTACCTTTTTTTGAAAATTTTTTATTTTATTTATTTTTGAGAAACAGGGAGAGACAGTGCGAGCAGGGGAGGGAAGGTCAGAGAGAGAGGGAGACACAGAATCCAAAGACAGGCTCCAGGTTCTGAGCTAGCTGTCAGCACAGAGCCTGAAGCGGGGCTCGAACCCACGAACTAAGAGACCATGACCTGAACCAAAGTCAGATGCTTAACTGACTGAGCCACCCAGGCGCCCCCCGCATCACCTTTTAATGGCCTCAGCATTTCTATCTGGAGGCCAAGTAAGGCAGGGGACAACCAGATGGCCGGCGTGTTGTAGTAAGAACACCAAATGGGGGCAGAATAGACCCAGGTTCGTTGCCCCCACCTTGCACCCCTCCGCCCTCTCCTTTCTTATCAAGAAGACGGTTTTGCATAGGTCATCTCTAAATTCTCTCTAAATCACAGAACCTGTGATTCTACTTTCTCCATGAGCAATGAATGGCTTCAAGTTCAAGGCCCCGCGTTCCCTTGTTTCAAGGTAGCTGAGCAGTGGGACCATACGAGCCAGGGGCCGGCCCCTCGCTGGAGCCGGCTGCTGGGTGGGACCGCCTGCCAGGTTTCTGAGTCATCTGGGGGCCCTGACTGGACTGGTTCCGGTGGACTGGCCAACACTCGGTATCCCTAGCAGGGGTGAACCTTGAAGCAGAAGAGGTGGCAGGTCCCCCCTCTCCTCACCTCCTGTCCTGGGCTATGACCCCGCATGTGGCTCAAGGAGAAGTTTCCTTGTCCTTGTGCCTGCTGCTGTAAGCTGCCAAATTCAAGCCTACACCCTCTGGCCCCTGGAAGAGATCCCAGGCCTGTCCACTCAGCGCCACCTCTAATTGTCTCTAGAGCGAACTTCCTCTCCTCCCCCCTGCCCCAAGCGCTGCTGGAGTTTAGCCATCTTCGTCTTTCTGCTGGGGTCCTGCACCCGGCAAGTAAGGGGCTGTGGGGTCCGGTGCCCGCCTCGCTTTCTCAGATCCTCTCTCCCCTCCAGGCATCCTGCCCTGCAGCCTGGCCTTAGTCTGTGCTCTCCTCCTGGCCAGAGCGCCCTTCCTCACCCCGTCTGCCTGCAACGCCTCCTGGACCTCAGGATTCAGTTTTCGAGTCGCCTCCACTGTGGCCAAGTCAGCAGCTCCCTGCTCTGTGTTCCCAAAACCCTTCTCGCATCCACAGCCCCAACATAATCTTTCCATCTACCTCCACCAGGGGACCCACAGGCTCCCGTAGGAAGAGGCTTGGGGAGCTGACCCCTGGGCATGGGCACACTGCACGTGCTCTCGGCGCATTTGTGCAAACTCCGGGCAGAGCTTCGAGGGAAGGAGATGTCAGAGGGAGGCAGCGGGGTGTCCTGCCTTGTGGCCCTGTCACTGAGCTGAGTGCCGAGGTCCTCCCCAGAATTAAAAGCGGGCGGTGGCAGAAAGCCACGCCTCTGAGCTAGAAGGCCACCAGGCCCTTTCCTGCTTTGCATCCCAACGGCTTGCTTCGTGCCCTTGGATTAGTCACTTGATTTGTTTTCTCATTGCACACGTGTAGGCATGGTGGTGGCTTTTATACCACGTCGCCTTAGCGAAGCCAAACTGCGTTTCTCAGAGCGCCCTCCCTTCTCGCGAGGGTCCTGGGTTCGCAAGATTCGGAAGGAGCAAGTACAGGCGGGGCTGTTCCGTTCTGCTCTGAAGGCCGCGGAGGCAGCCTGCCAGCACGGGAGCTCTGGCCCCCCACTCGCTGTGGCCCACAGAGGTTCTCTGCTCTGACCGATCCCTGCCACGTACTCTGTGACAGGCACCCTCCTAGGCACTGGAGACAGGGAAAGAAACAAGCCGTCCTCCCTCTGGCTCTTAGCTCTCCCAGCTGTACCAGGGGGAGGTGGGGTCATGAGACGAAAATTCCCGACTGCTCTGCCAAATGTGACTGGACAAGTCCCCAGTGGAGCCCCCGGGTGCAAACCCTGCGGATCTAGGGAGCCATTCCCCTGGGATGGGCTTGGTGCGTCAAGACGCTCCCCGGGAGCCAGGCTTTGGTGGCCTTGAGGTGTGTCTGCTCAGGGCTGAAAACAGAGACCTTTGGGCTCTGTGAGCCCAGCCAACAGCCACATGTTATTTTTCTTTCTTTAATCCTGAGGTCAAAGACCTTCCATGCCGTGTGTGGGAGGCACACAACCTCTATGAGGCACTTCTCAAACCACTGGTGGCGAAGGACCAGCTTTAAAAAAAAGGTTCCCATCCATCGCAGATCGACCCTTTCGTACAATACAATAAAAAGCAATCATTAGAATTAAAGCACACACAAAAATAACACAATAACCAAGGCCGGAATTTTTTTATTAGTAGAGTTAGTAGGTATAAAACTTCTCCACAGAGGGTGTCCGGGAGGCTCAGTCAGTTGAGCGTCTGACTTCAGCTCAGGTTATGATCTCATAGTTCGTGAGTTCGAGCCCCACATGGGGGTCTCTGCTGTCAGCCCAGAGCCCCATTCGGATCCTCTGTCCCCACCTCTCTCTGCCCCTCCCCTGCTCATGTTCTCTTGTTCTCTATCTGTCTCTTTCTCTCAAAAATAAATAAACATTAAATAGAAGTTGGGGCGCCTGGGTGGCTCAGTCAGTTAAGCATCCGACTTTGGCTCAGGTCATGATCTCACGGTTGGTGGGTTCAAGCCCCGCGTCGGGCTCTGTGCTGACACCTCAGAGCCTGGAGCCTATCTTCTGATTCTGTGTCTCCCTCTTTCTCTGCCCCTCCCCTGCTCACACTCTGTCTCTCTTTCTCTCCAAAAAAAAAGCATTAAAAATTAAGGAAAAGTTAAAAAAAGAAAAAAATGTCTCCATGAAGCCACCATAAACATTTCTAAATGCTCACTCTCAATTCCTATACTTACTTCTGCACCCCACGAGTAGCAAACAGGTGCTGACCCGGGAACTTCACTTTCAAGAGGTCTGTGACGCCTGAGCGACAAGGGGCGTGACCATGGGGCCCTGATGAGTCCCGCACTGCTGCTCAGGCTCCTTGCTCTTTTGGTGCGGAACGAAGCAACCTGTCCTGGGAACCGCTCACGCTGTGACCCTGCTTCCGGCCCGGGCCTCTCCGGATCCTGGCGTCTCATCTGGGAAACAGGGTGCTGTGGGGACTGTCAGTGCGGGCATGTTGTGAAGTCTCCTGGGCGAGGGAGGCCGGCTGGGCAGCTGGGGGAAAGGGCTCTCGGAGGAGCACATCTGGGGAGTCCTGAGGCAGACACGGAGCTGGAGAGATGGTGGCGTCTTGGTTCGCTCGGCTGCGGGGTTGTCTTCATGAGATGTCTCTGAGACCAAGGGCACCTGTGCCACCGGGCCCGAGACGGAGCGGGACACGGAGAGAGGATGGGCACATCCAGTCTTTCTGAGACACCAGCCCAGGTGGCAGCGGGGAAGCGTGCAGGGAGCCCCATGGGCTCAGCTCCTCGAGGCTTCTGCTATGTGGGCAGGACAGGAAGGTGACCGTGGGGAGCACACGGTTTCCCGCGGCACTGGCGGGGTGGGGACGGGCAGCGAGGTCACTTCTTCCAGGAAGGCGAAGTAGACATGTTGGCTACACGTAAGATACCCCCTGAGCGCCCCGAAAGAACTGGGGGAGACTCTGCTTCCAGCTTGCATTCTCAGTGGGGCGGGATCACCCCCAACGGGGCCAAAATGGCTTCTTGGGGGTGCGAAAAGCATCTTGCTCTTTCCATATATAAACACGAACATGCGTGCAATATGTAAATAGCTCTGTGGCATTCAGCTTTCACGAGGGGTCATGATTGGGGGCGGTAAATGTGTAACCTGGCTCCCAAGGGGTACAATAGTGAAGAAAGGGTTTGGGCACATTCTCCCACGGGGTCCGATGTCCTCAGGCAGAAAGATGCAGTAAGAAGACCGGGACGTCCTCTCAAAGCCCGGGTGCGTTATTAGTAACACCAAACGCCAAGTTCCCCAGCAAACGGGGACATCTCAGGCACCTGCAGCCCCTTAGTGCCTACTACTCGTCAGCACCAGGCTGCTCTCTTCCGAAGCCCTGATCTGTCCTCATGTCCCCCCTTGGTTGTCTCAAAGAGTTGACAGCTTCGGAGGTCTGGTTAGCTCTAAAGAGCCAAGCGCCTGCCCTTATGCCAGTTTCCGGAATGGTGCGCAAGCCTGTGGCTGTCCGGGACGTGACACGATGGCTGGATGGGGAGCTCTTCCCTCCGCTGCCCGTCTCCTCCCCTGCACACCAGAGTCCCTCCGTACAGCGTGATTTCCAAACTTCCCCTCCCTCCCTGCACTGAGCCTCCTGCCTGTCCCGCCCCATTCAGCCGGAGTGATCTTAAAATATTCATTGGATCCTGGTATTTCCCTCCTTAAAACCTTTCCCATGGCACTTAGAATAGCTCACATGCCTCCCTTCCTGACTGTTTTCTGGTTTTGAAAAGTCAAGTTCATGGCCTTGGCCCAAACTTCTGGCCTTGCCTGAAAATGTCTCTCCTCTCCCTCTGGTTCAAAGAACCAGAAACCTTCAGGGAAATTTTCCATGGCCGCCCCCAGCCACCCCTGTCCCCTACGACTCAGTTTGGTTTCAGAAGTGGTGACATTTTGTTTCACTGGGTTATTGTCTTTCTTCCCACTAGACTGGAAACTTCCTGAGGGCAGGGACCAGAATGTGCCCACTGCTGTCACCTCGTCTCCTAAGAGAATGTGTGGCACACGGCAGGCTTCAGTAATTAAACCTTCCAAGGTATCAACCGAAAGGCCATAATGAGTTCTTCATCAGAACCGGCTGTGATTTTTTAGCCCTAAGGATATGTGATGAAAGATTTGTATCTGATGCAAATGTAGACCCTCACTATGTAATCCTTGACTGGGTAAGTGTTCGCTCGACAGGATTCCATGTAACTGAAAGGAAATAACATCGATTTCTCAGCCAGCAAATGCGCACTGGGTAGTGAAGTGAGATCAGGGGAGCTTCACTGGACTTAAACACCAGCTCCGGCCTCATTGTCCACATGCCGTGTGCCCCTCAGCCCTCCCCTCGGCTTTGCTGGGCAAGTGAAACAAAGAGGTAGAACTGTATGTATTTCACCTCCAAGTCCGTCGTAGCTCAGAGGCTCCATGGGTGAATCATTCATTGTGTCTAAGACTTGCTTTAACCTTCATGGACTCACCAGCTCCCTTTCTGAATTCTTTTCTTGCCTGGGATTATCTTCCTTCCTGGCTCCAAGTCTCGAAAACTCAAGATCCCCATTGCCCTCTCTATCTCCCCCTCCCCCAATATTCTTTTTCTCATGTCATTCGGATTCCATGGATTCCCATCCCCGTCCCACCACCCCATCGGGCTGCAGGGGTCTCCCATAGCCTCTGTCTGTCTGTCTGGTCCAGCCTGCAGATGTTAGCAGATGGGTCTCAGGGGGCAACGCAACTGGTCCGCACCTTTCAGTGACTCCCCCAAAGCTGTGTCCTTGCCCTCCAAGCCCTGCAAGGATTGGTCCCAACCCAGCCTTTTTGCCTCTTAACTAATCCTGTTGGACACATAACTTCTTGTGGCTTCTCTTCTCATCGACAAAATACAGAGACTGGATAAGGTCCTGCTCAAAGTCCTTTTCAGATTCCAAATGCCCTAACATCTCAGGGTGTCTGGGTGGCTCCGTTGGTTAGGTATCCAACGTCTGCTCAGGTCATGATCTCAGGGCTTGTGGGACTCCGTGCTGGCAGCTCAGAGCCTGGAGCCTGCTTCAGATTCTGTGTCTCCCTCTCTCTCTGACCCTCCCACACTGGCTCTCTCTTGCACTCTCTCTCTCAAAAAATAAATAAACATTTAAAAAATGCCCTAATGCCTCTGGAGCCACACTGCTGTGTCGGCCACCTCTGGTATTTTCCAGCCCCCAGGGCTGCCCATCACTAGTCTGTCCAAATGCCTTGGAATTCACTAAAGGTCTGGCTAGCGGAGGGACCGGGAGGGTGGAGAGCCACGATCCCCACCAGCTCTGTGACCCTGGGCATGCCACTGCATTCCCCGAGACTCTTATTTTAAAAACAGAAAAGTCATTCCTTTTCTGCCGCCGGTAGAGTTTTTCCGAGAAGATCAAATAAATAAATGATTCTGGAAGCACCCCTTCTTTCCCTCCCTCCACCTAAAATAACAATCTGACATGCCAGGCACTCTCCTAGGCATTGGGTACGTTCTGTGAAACCAGACAGTCCTTCCCTCAGGGGGGATCTCACAGTATAGACCAGCGCTATCTCCCCTTCCAGAACGATGGAACTATGGTGGCACAAATTGCAGACAGCTCCAGAGCCCTTGAAACATAACGAGTGGGACTGAAGATCTAAATCGTTCATTTAGAGGCGCCTGGGGGGCTCAGTCAGGTAAGCATCCGACTTCGGCTCAGGTCATGATCTCACAGTTAGTAGGTTCGAGCCCCGAGTCAGGCTTTGTGCTGACAGCTCAGAGCCTGGAGCCTGCTTCGGATTCTGTGTCCTTCTCTCTCTCTGCCCCTCCCCCATTCATGCTCTGTTTCTGTGTCAATAATAAATAAACATCAAAAAATTTTAAAAATATAAATCTTTCATTTAATTTAATCATCACCAATTTAAATTTTTTAAATGTGTTTATTTATTTTTGAGAGAGAGAGAGAGACAGCATGAGCAGGGGAGAGTCAGAGAGAGAGGGAGACACAGAATCCGAAGCAGGCTCCAGGCTCTGAGCTAGCTGTCAGCACAGAGCCCGAAGAGGGACTCGAACCCACGAACCAGGAGATCATGACCTGAGTCGAAGCTGGAAGCTTAACCAACTGAGCCACCCAGGTGCCCCATAATCGTCACCAATTTGAACGGGAACAGCCACACAGGGACTGGTGGCCATGGTGTTGGACAATGCAGGTACAGACATCTATTGGGTAAGGAAGACATCAGAAACAAATTAGTGATTCCTCAGAAAATTAAGCATCAAATGACCACATGACCAGGAATTCACTCCTAGGGTAAATGGCCAAAAGAATTGAAAACAGGTATTCGGACAAATACCCGTACGTGAATGTTCGTAACAGCAAAAGGTGGAAACGTCCCAAATGTCCATGAATGGATAATGGATAATGGAGTGCATGCAGCGTGACCACACAATGGGGTAGTATTCAGCCATAACAAGGAATGAGGTCTGAAGTATGCTACCAGTGGATGGAAACGTTATGCTAAGCGGAAGAAGCCAGACTCAAAAGGCCATGTATTGTAGGATTCTGGTTATATGAAATGGCCAAGAAAGGAAAATTCACAGAGGCAGAAAGCAGACTCCCAGAGCTGGAAATGTTACTTCTTGATGCATACGGAGTTCCCTTTTGGGAAGATGAAAATGTTTTGGAACTAGGAGAGGAGATGCCTGGACAACATTGTAAATTTTCTTTCTTGGAGGGGAGGGGCGCACGTGCGTGAGACACAGAGAGGGAAAGAGAATCCCAAGAGGGGCAGAGGGGGTGAGAGAGAGAGAGAAGGAGAGAGAAGTGGGGCTCGTGGTTTGACCCCAAGAAAGGCTCAAGCTCACCCGATGTGGGACTCAAACTCACGAACGGAGAGATCCTGACCTGAGCCGAAGTCAGATGCTTAACATTTGAGCCACTCAGGCGCCCAACATTGTAAATGTTTTAAATGACATTAAACTGTACACTTTGCAGCTGTTAGCAGCACGTCCTGTGAACGAGACCCGGCGGTGAGGAAGGGAGACAAGGGGGCAGAGCGCTCTGGACAAAGGCACCAAGCCGGACGAAGCCGGGCCAGGGTGGGGGGGCACAGCCCACTCTGGATGGCGCTGGTGAGGTCGGCGGGGACAGGCAAGGCTCACCCTTTAGGGATCTGTGGCTAACATCCAGGGGGGGGACCAGTACACTGGAAGGGTAGGTTGGCCGTTTCCCTACCAGTTTTAAATATTGGCTCCTTGCCCTCCCCAAACCAAACCCTGGAGGTTTAAGCAGTTCTTTGCTATAGGGTTCAGGTTGGAGGCGGGGTGGGGGGACCGTCCCTCCTGCCTGCTCTCCTCGCTCCTTTATTCCTTAGAGGATGTCACACGGGCCCTCCTCACCACGTCTCCCACTCTCTGCTCTGCTCACTTCCTACTGGCCCAGTAGAGGGAAATGTAAGCCATGACCTCGGAATCTACTAGAATCGATGTCCAGGCTGCTGGTTCAGTGTGGCTGTCTCAATGGAGATTCTGTTCCTTAGGTGGAGAAGACTCGAGAGGCAGCAGAATTGGGACAGAAGCATGAGCTCAGCCTTGACATAGTGAAGAGCTCTGTGCGCCTCACTTGCCGTCACGATGTTGTCCAGTGCTCCATGTGGAGCCCAGGGGGACTGGCAGAGGCGCCAGGGCAGGGGTGGGGAGGGCTTGGCTGGCAACAAGCCAGTGGTGTTCCCTGCCATTTGGAGAGTGCTTCACACCCTTGAACACGTCTCCACTGATTTTACAACCACCTGTGGGCTAGCCAGGCCATCTGGCGTCCTCCTCATTTTACAAGATGAGCCCTCTGTTTCGAAGTCATCTCGCAAGGGTTAGGACCCAGGTGTCCAGACTCCCGGGTCCCGAGGTCTTTCTCCTGTTGCCTGTGTTCCGAAGCCTCCTGGCAACCCCCCTAAGGGGAAAAACCCTTCTCTTCCAAAGAGTGTTTGCCATTCACGCCAGGGTGTTGGTGGACGGGCAGGAGGAATGAGCACCTGCGGGTCTGGGACTTTCTGAAATGAACAAGGCCGTCCTCAGCCTTGGAAAGAGAAGATGTCAAAGTCTTCTGGGCACAGAGGTTTCCTGGGCTGCCCTTTCAGAGCCATCAGCTGACCTCGGAGCCGCCTTTTCCTGGCACAGGAAATGCCAGTCTGGAAAGATCACTGCCCACGTCCACTGTTTGTCTGTCTGGAAGGTCTCTAAAGTTACCTTGTGGTGCCAAAGGGATCAGAGGTGAGTGGACATGGTGTCATTTGGCAAGAGGGGACAGACCCTCCCCCCCATCGGTGCGGCCCATCTCTCGCCTGCAGTGGGGCACGCTGCCTCCAGGAAAGAAAGGTCACCTGTCCCCAAGCCCTAACTTGTGCTGACCCTCAGCCAGACTTGAGCACACTGTGGGGGTGGTGTCCTGCAGCCAGGCCCTGACACTAACCTGCCGTATGACCTTAAGCAAAGCCTTTCCCTCTAAGAACCCCCTGGACCTATCTGAGCAATGGGGTCCCTAAAATCCTCTTTGCTTCTAGAATCCCCCAGCTCCTGTGTTTCAAGAAAAGTCCTCCTTGGGCCATCCGCCAGGCTCAGAGGCCTGGGAAGTATGTCAGTATCCAGGACCCTCGCAGGAATGTTGTGGCCAAGGCCGGGCATTCATACCTCTGTCTCTTTCTAGGCAGGACCACCATGGCAGGGGAGTAGCCATGCGACTGCTGGCCTGGGGGACCCAAACCAGGTGGACTTTGCCAGCAGCGTCTGAGAGGGTGTGGGCATCTGGGATCAAGGCCTTGGCCGCCAACCCACTCCCACCACACCACGCCCCTTATGAATCAGAAACACACACAGATCTCCTCCGGAGACTTGATGATTAGTACAGGCCCCGGGTGTCTAGTCCCGTCCGTCCACATGCCAGGGTTAGGGGGCCAACAAATACCAACATCTCCACGGTCTCATGAAATCCCTCCGTCCGAGCTGTAAGAGTGTTATGATCTCTCGCTTTGATCACATGAAGAAGTGAAGATGAAGAGGAGTAGGAAATAAGTAGCCAGAGATCACCCAGGTCCATGGCTTAGCACTTTACCTCCTGTCAGTGCTCCTGGTGTCATCCGCGTGGCTGACAACACCTGTCCTCGGACCCGTGCCAAGTGGGAACCAAGGGCCCTGCTCCTAGAGACGCTGATTCAAGAGCACGGGAGTCTGGAGTCTGCGCTTCCGACTAACAACCAGAAGCCTTCTCTCCTCTACGCTTCTTAGACAAGGACTTGGAAACTGGCCCCCATATCCTCCTCAACCCCCACCTTTGACCATCACCTGTGGGGACTTCCTGTCTGTGCTGACTTCCATCCCAAGTGATAGAGTCTCACATCTTTCGCTGCCGACCCCTGGGGACCACATACCCTGTGGTCTCTTGAGTTGCCAAAGACACTTTGAACCTATGCCTCTGGCCTTTGCCGGTACTGCGCATGCTTAGCCCGCTCTGAGCTTACAGGGACCTCCGGTAGACTAATAAACCCTGTCAGTTGGGGTGTGTGTCTGTGAGTGCGCGTGTGTGTTACTATCCATCTCTCTTCGTTATGGCTCTACATAAATAAACTCATAACAAGACAAGTAAAAGCCTCCAGGTGATTCTGATGCCCAGCCAGGCTCGGAAACGGCTCAAGTCCACCATTCTCCCCTAGCCCCTGTCTCATGTGGCACGGCGCTGGGCTCCATTACCTGCTCCCTCCCAAGGGTATCACTGGCCCCACCCCCCAGCCCCCTCCATGTCCCCATTCCTGAAGCCTGGGACCTTTCTGGGGCAGACTGCTTCACTTTGTCTGTTTGCCCACATGTCTGTTTGCAGAGTACACATCAGGCTGCGATCCTGGCCTCCCTTTCCCCCAGCTGGGTCGAGAAGCCTCTAGAATGTAGGGGAGTTCACTTTAGTAGTAGCTCACTCAGGAGATCCATTGACAGGTCAGCCTCCCCTTCCCTCCCCTAGCTGCTTAGTGGCCCTTTCCAAGGGCCGGGTGCTAGCTGGAGCAGCTGGGTGCCGCCACTACACGGGAACCCCCAGGGTCTAGCAGGGCTGCGGCCAAGAGAGATAGGAGTTAAGGGAGATAGGGGTCAAGGTCGTTCCACTGCTACGGGCACTAGGTCTGGGCTCCGTGAGGCTACGTCCTCAGACGCTGCAACGTGGGAACGGAAGAACATCTTGAATGTTCCATCCACACAGTGCTCTCCTTGTGCCTGGTCCCGCTGACTTCCCCTTCTTCTGTCAGCAAACGGCTGGCAGGTGCGCTGGGGTGTCAGTGAGGAAGAGGAGGCGGTGACTGGGCTCCTCTGGGCCCACAGTCCAACAGAGAAGATAAAATGCTGTTGAGTCTGGGTTCATCGAGATAGCACCCTAGAGCCGCCGGGAGAGCGAGAGGCGTCAAGAGGAGATGGCATTTGAGTTGGCTCTTTGAGAAGGAAGCTGCCAGCAAGAAAGGTGGAAGGAAAGAGGGAGGTCTAGATGGTGGGCATGCCATGCGCGTGGCACCGACAACACGGGCCCCAAAGCTACCCGTGCGCCGGAGCTGGACGAAGGGAAAACATTTGAAATCCCTGTGAAACGATTTCACTCATCCAAGAACTATATCCAGAGCCCACTACTCGGAAAGCTCTAAGGTCGGTGCTGCAGGCCACAAGGGACAAATCAGTCTCTGCCCTAAAGGACATCCAGTCTGGCAAGGAAATAAGGAAAATAAAAATAATGGACGATTATGGAGTTTTAGCTATCGATGGAAACTTCCAGATTACCAGGACCCATTTCCTTTTTTCTAAACTTGCAGAAACAAGAGAAGAGGGTGAGTGGCCCAAGATGAAAAGCCAGTTGGAGAGAGAGCCTGGATTAGACTCAGATCTTCAGATTTCTGTTCCATGTTCTTTTCCCTGCACCGCAACACAAAGCTTGGACGGGGCAGTGGGAGCTGGAGGGAGAGCGTGAGGACTTCCGGCTGGGGAAAGGGTGCTGGTGAGGTGCCTGAGTTGGGCCTTGAAAGCCAAGATGGCACAGAGAAACAGGGGTGATCAGAGGCCCTAAGGTGGGGGGTGGGGGCAGGACGGGGTTCCCTGGAGCCCTGGCTGGGGTGGTGGGCTGGATCAGTCCTTGTGCCCACCTTCGAAGAAATCTATTTATTTCCGAGCAGTGAAGAAATGAAGAGGCCAGAAGGAGGGAGTCTACTGCGGCCACCCCCTGCTGGCGGCCCTACAGTAATCCCAGCCACGCCCAACCTGGTCTTTCCAGAATATGTAAACTTTTTACATTCCCCCTGCAGAGTGTAATCTTCTGGAAACCAGGGATTTTCCAGATGACACGTGTGCTGGGCACTGAAGGGGATATGGAAATGATTATCTGTGCCCAGAGGATGTGACCCTCTTGACCAGAGGACACAAGTGACTTGAGGCAGAGTGTCAGGGCTGGGAGGGGCGGGTAGTAGGTACAAACACCTAGAAGATGAGGACTACTACTATCCAAAAGCGAAAACAAAACAGAAAGTAACAAATGTTGGGGCCCCTGGGTGGCTCAGTCGGTTAAGCATCTGACTTTGGCTCAGGTCATAATCTCACGGTTTGTGGGTTCGAGCCCCACATCAAGCTCTGGGCTCTGTGCTGACAGCTCAGAGCCTAGAACTTGCTTCAGATTCTCTGTCTCCCTCTCCCTCTGCCCCTCCCACTCACACTCTGTCTCTCTCTTTCTCAAAAATAAACATTAAAAATAAAGAAGAAGAAAAGAAAATAACAGGTGTTGGCAAGGATGTAGAGAAATTGAAATACTTGTTGGTGGGAATGTAAAATGGTGTCATTACTGTGACAAATAATATAGCGATTTTTCAAAACCCTAAAAACAGAGTTCCATGTGACCTCGCAATTCTGCTTCTGGGCTAATATCCAAAAGAACTGAAAGTAGGGTCTCAAAGATATATATTTTAATGTTTTTTATTTATTTTTGAGAGACAGAGAGACAGTGTGAGCAGGGGAGGGCCAGAGAGAGAGGGAGACACAGACTCCAAAGAAGACTCCTGTAAGATTTAATGGATGGAGGCAGAGATGAGAGGAAAGAAAGAGACCAAGTTATGGAGCCAAGAAGGCCTTTATTGGGATCTGCAATTCCCGGGCGAGGTTCCGTGACTCTGGAGTGGGGAGTCAGGGAAGTCGCGCCTATTACAGGAGGGGCGAGGTATTTTATGGGTGAAAGACTTCTGGTCCGGTCCTGGGAGGGCAGACCACCAAATAAGGGCATGGGATGGGATAGGTTGCCTCCTCTGTCAGGGTGATGGGAAGCTGGGGTTCCATGATTGGCTGTTTTCAAACTGGCGTGGGACATTCCAGGTCTGCAGGCGAGGGGTGGGGGTCGTCGGTGCACGGTGTTTTTTTCCAACCCACAGCAAAATGGCCGCTGGGTCACCATGTCAAGGTGACTCCCAAGGTGACTCTTACAACTCCAGGCTCTGAGCTGTCAGCACAGAGCCTGACGTGGGGCTCGAACCCACGAACCGTGAGATCATGACCTAAGCTGAAGCCGGACGCTTAACCAACTGAGCCACGCAGGTGCCCCCAAAGATATATTTTATAGCCATGCTCATAGCAGGATTTTTCACGATGGCTAAGACATAAAAGCACACAAGCGTCCACTGACAGATGAATGAATAAACAAAAATGCGCCTGGGTGGCTCAGTCAGTTAGGCGTCCAACCTCAGCTCAGGTCATGATCTCATGGTTCGTGGGTTCGAGCGCCGTGTCGGGCTCTGTGCTGACAGCTCAGAGCCTGGAGCCTGCTTCTGATTCTGTATCTCCCTCTCTCTCTGCCCCTCCCCCACTCGCTCTGTGTGTCTCTCTCTCTCAAAAATAAATTTTAAAAAACATTTTTAAAATGTGGTCTCTACACGCCACGGAATATTATTCAGCCTTAAAAAGAAAGGAAAAGCTAATGCATGCCTCTACACGGATGGACTCTGAGAAGTGCCATGCTAAGCAAAATAAGCTGGTCACAAAAAGATAAACACTGTGTGATCCCACTTATGTGAGGTTACTAGAATAGTCAAGTTCACAGAGACAGAAAGAGGAAAGGCGGGCAGTATGTATCTAACACCACGCCACCGTACAATTAAAAATGGTTAACACAATAGCCAAATTATGGAAAGAGCCCAAATGTCCATCGACTGATGAATGGATCAAGAAGACGTGGTTTGGGGCGCCTGGGTGGCTCACTCGGTTAAGCCTCTGACTTCGGCTCAGGTCAGATCTCACGTTCGTGGGTTCGAGCCCTGCGTCAGGCTCTGTGCTGACAGCTAGCTCAGAGCCTGGAGCCTGTTTCCGGTTCTGTGTCTCCCTCTCTCTCTGCCCCTCCCCCTCTCATGCTCTGTCTCTCTCTGTATCAAAAATAAATAAAACATTAAAAAAATTAAAAAAAAAGAAGATGTGGTTTATATATACAATGGAGTATTACATGGCAATGAGAAAGAACGAAATCTGGCCATTTGCAGCAACGTGGATGGAACTGAAGGGTGTTACGCTAAGTGAAATAAGTCAACCAGAGAAAGACAGGTATCAAACGTTGTCACTCATATGTGGATCTTGAGAAACGTAACAGGGGGCACCTGGGTGGCTTAGCTGGTTGAGTGTCCAACTTTGGCCAGGTCTGATCTAACGGTTCGTGGGTTCGAGCCCCTCATTGGGCTCTGTGCTGACAGCTAGCTCAGAGCCTGGAGCCTGTCTTCGGATTCTGTGTATGCCTCTCTCTCTGCCCCTCCCCCACTCATGCTCTGTTTCTGTCTCAATAATAAATAAAAACATACAAAAATTTAATTTAAAAAAACCAGTAAACATAAAAATATGTATATAAAATGGTTAAGATGATAAATTTTATGTCGTATGTATTTTACCACAATAAAAAATTTGAAAAAGAAAAAAAAAACAATGAGAGGTTAGGGGTCAGCAAACATTTCCTACAAAAGGGCCAGATGTTAAATACTTTCAGCTTTCCAGGTCACACTATCTCTGTCACAACTATGCAATCGCTTGGCTCTACCAGTTTGGTCTAGAAGCAACCACAGATAATGAACTCACAAATAAGCATGGCCAACTTCCTTTAAAAGTTTATTTATAAAACTTAAGTGGCGAGCCAGACTCGCCCATGCGCAGTAGTTTGCTGATCTAGGCGTCCACACCTATATCTTGACTTTCCATGGAGCCCTGATCGCTGGCTCTAGGTTTGTGAGATTCTAAGTCTTTTTAAAGCATTTGTAAATGTTTCTTTTTGAGAAAGAGAGACAGAGCGCAAGCAGGGGAGGGGCACAGAGAGACACATGATCCGAAGCAGGCTCCAAGCTGTCAGCGCAGAGCTTGGCCCGGGGATCAAACTCACAAACCAGGAGATCATGACCTGATCCAAGATCAAGAGTCAGGTGCTTAACCGACTGAGCCCCCCAGCCCCCCAACCCCCACCCCCTTAAATTCCATGTTAACTTGCAGTCTCTTGTCAGGCAGGGTGCAAACAATTTCCCTCAGGTAGAAAAATCATTCCAAAGCCTAAGGAGTTTTGCCCAGGAGGACAATACCAGATCTGTATCAGACTTGTCAATCCTAGTCTAGCAATTTCTATAAATACTTTGGTCTTCAAATTCGCCCAGGAGGCATCTTGGCTCTCCTGCTTGTTCCCTCATGAAGGAGTTAAATAAATCTCTGATGCACGTTCTTTCCTTAAAAACAGAAAAAAAAACCCTATAAGAAATCCAAAAAGAGGGTGATTCAAATTCCTGGGGAGATCAGGAAAGGCTTCTTGGAGGCGGCAGCATTTGAGAAGGGCCTGGAAGGTGGAGAGGGCTGGCTGGCTTGGGGGGCTGGTACCGGTCAGCGGCAGGTTGGGGAAGTGGCACAGAGCTGGGACAGAGGGGGGCCAGCACCCTAGCACGCCGGCTGAGAATCTCTTCCAGTGGACAACAAGCAACTCGGGGGTCTCCGACCCCATATCCAGGTCCTCGCATGGCTCCCCACCCACGCCAGCCGGCATCGGGGTCAATGCTGCTAAGGACAGGCCATGGAGAGAGGTGGACCTTGGAGTGGGACCCCGACCCCAGCGCTGCTGATGGCTGTGCGATCCTGATTTCATTTCCTTTTTTTTTTTCTTTAAGTTTATTTATTTATTTTGAGAGAAACAGAGAGAGAGAGAGAGAGAGAGAGAGGGAGGGAGAGAACATGGGTAATCAGGGGAGGAATAGAGAAAGAGAGAAAAAGAGGAAGAGAGAATCCCAAGCAGGTTCTGCACTGTCAGCTTGGAGCCCGAAGCGGGGCTCGAACTCACAAACCATGAGATCTTGACCTGAGCCAAAATCAAGAGTCAGATGTTTAGCTGACTGAGCCACCCAGGGGCCCCCTGATTTCATGTAACCTCTGCATCTCAGCTTTCTCACCTGCAGACGAAGATAATAATAACTGCCGTCAGGTAACCCACTGACTCAATGGCCCTGGAGGGGACATGCCTTCGTGTCTGGTTCCCCACGGCTCAGATCACACCTGGGCTGAGGGCCATGCCCCCACCCTCAGGGGCAGAGGCTGTGCCACAAGCACTTGTTCTCTGGCTGGGCAGGGGGTGGGGGGCAACGAGGCCCAAGGGAGGGGCTTGTCCTGGCCGGACAGCCGGCCGACGCCGCCTCACAGGTCATCCTCTCTCTCTGACCGTAAACAGTTGCTGAGTCCCGAGACCGTATTTTATATTTATAGAGCCAGATGTTCTCTTTCCTGGCAAACAACAACGATTAGGAGGTTCTCGAAGGAACTCTGGGCGTACATAGCAATGTACCCAATGGGAGCCCACTGTACCCATGATCGGACTCTGGTTCCAGGGGGAAAGTGACTTGCAGGGTCATCTAGAAGTCACTGGTGGGGCTGGGGCTCGGGCTCCATGGCTTAGTTGATGGTGACTGCTGTCACCCACTTCCTCCCGCTGCCTTCGTGTCAAAACCAGCCTGCACTGGAGGTCATCAGACTGACGACTGTAAGTAAAATGGTCTCTGAGATCGTTTCTGGGCCGCCTCCAGTGACACGATGGTGCATCATGGTGGCTAAAGAGGCTCCAGGTGCAGCTGACAGCGTCCAGTGTCCCCGACTGAGCCCAGGCAGCCGGGAGGCGCTGGGCGTGGATGGCCACCTCCGTCTGCTTTCTGGGGAGATTACTGCCTCCTTTGCTCTCAGACTCTGATTTGCTGACCCCGGTGGCACCACAAGCCAAATGCCTCAGGAGCTCCGGTCCCGCTGTGACTGTGGCTGCTGATTTGTTCCCTGGCTTCCTGCCGATCGGGGCTAATTCCTGAAATTTGAAAACTCAAAGTCCTTCTCTGGGCAGGGACGGACCCTGTCCTGAGCCAAACAAGCCTGTCTGCAGCTCTGAGGATGTGAACGCACTCCGGCAGATCACTTGCTGCGCTGTGGGGCCGAGTCACAAGGCGCAGATCGACAGCCAGGAAAATCAGCGAAACGCTGGCCTCGGAATGGGCTGCTCCATCTCATTCCCCAGCGGTGGGGCCGGGAAGAGAAGCCCTCTACAGTCTTGGTGCGGGGGCTCTTAGGCTCAGTCTCTGGCTGCTGCCCCTTCCAGCAGGGGAATGGCCTTATCGGGCTCCCTTTCTCACCCTTCCACAGTCTTCCTCCAGCTCCTTTTGTGACCTCGGCATTCATGGCCAGGGGCAAATCCCTGCAAAATCCTTCTGAACGCTTCCCTAAGGAACAAATCACGAGCCAAAGAGCAATTCCACTCCTAGACAGATCCTCCAGAGAAGAGAGCGTGTGGGCCCAACAAAACGCCAAGCACGGAACAGTCAGGGCAGCTTTATTCGCAATAGCCCCAAACCAGAAACATGACAAACGTCCCTCAACGGTAGGAAGCATAAACACATTGTGATAAGGCCCCACAGTGGGACAGCACTCGGCAACAAGAAGAATTGATGATTCACAGTGACGATCAAAAGAAGGCAGACAGACAATACGACACGTGTGACATTCCGTTTAGATGAGATCCAGGAACAGCCAAAATGAATCGAAGGCGATACAGTGAGAAGAGTGGTGTCCTCAGAAGGGGGGGTGGGGACTGCCCAGGGCATTGGAAATGTTCCTTGTGTCTGTGTGAGCGTATGTGCGTGTGTGCGTGTAAACATCTCCGAGTTGTATGCTTAAGATTTGTTTATTTTACTATATGTATATTACGCCGCAATTAAAGCAATTAAAGGACCAATGGCCTCAAGGTACATGAGTTCAACCCCTGCATCAGGCTCTGCGCTGGCTCTTGTGCCCGCTCTCTCAAAACAAACAAACAAACAAAACAATCAAAAGACTAAATACATTCAAAATTTGTCCTCTAAGGTGTACATTCTGGCTCTTTTCCCACAAATGGAAGCATCCCAGCCACACTCGCTTTCTTGTCAGCTGGATGCTGGGTTGGGTGGGTCCCTAAATGCCTTTCCAGAGGTTTCCTCCTCTGAACTGCGGCCTCCTCCATGACCGGCCCACAGAAGCACCCGCTTCTCTCTGCCTTCAGTCCCCTTGACCTCTTGTCTTCCCACATAAAGTGCCAAGGGAGAAAAGAGCAGGAAGGCACGGGGCCCAGAACATGGGAAGGCCGCACGAAGGAGTGAACATCTGAGCAGAGCCACGGTGAAAAAAAGTCTAGAAGGATCTGTGCTCTGCGCGTAACTCTGTAGAGAGAAAGAAAGGCAAAGGGAATGTTCATGTTTTACTCTACATATTTATATAATGGTTGAAGTTTTTAATTTTTAAAACAATGTTTATTTATTTTTGAGATAGAGATGGAGACAGAGTTTGAGTGGAGAAGGGGCTGAGAGAGAGGGAGACAGAGAATCTGAAGCAGGCTCCAGGGTCCGAGCTGTCAGCACAGGGCCGGATGCGGGGCTCGAACTCACGCACCGTAAGATCATGACCTGAGCCAAAGTCGGAGGCTTAGCCGACTGAGCCACCCAGCCACCCCTGATGCAAGTTTTTAAATGAACATGAATTATCTCTATATTAAAAAAAATAATAACACATATTCACAAGACTCATATAGTCCATCCATCTCAGTAGTTAAGGTATGGGCAGAGGTGGGAGTGTTTTGCCCAAGGTTACATGACTGCCGACGGTCGGCCAGGGCTGGTCATCAGGCCCTCTGGTTACCTGTGTCTTGCTCTTTGGAACTTGTTTTGTACACGACCTGGCCTGGAATTACAGTTGAATGCTCTTGGTTACTGATAATTTTGTTTGTTTTTCCGACTGAGATTTTCTTTCAGGGTACATAATACATTAGCTCAGGCCACCATAACAAAACACCATGCACCCAATAGCTTACCTACCAGGAATGTGTTTTCTCGCAGTTCCGGAGACCGGAAGTCTAAGATCAGGGCGTCAGCATGGTGAGATTCTGGTGAGGAATTTCTTCCTGGCTTTCAAATGGGGCTGCCTTCTTGCTGTGTCTTATATGGTATTTCCCGGATGCAGAGCAAGAGGGAGTTCAAGCTCTCTGGCATCTCTTCTTACAAGGGGACTAATCGCATCAGAGCAGGGCCCCACCCTCATGACCTAATTACCTCCCGCAAACCTCACTGCAAATACCATAACACTGGGGGTCAGGGCTTCAACACATGACTTGGGCTGGAGGGACACGCACATGAGGTCTATCACACGCAGACATATCCCTCCCAGATACAGGACATAATTACGAATCCTTCCTCCATCCTGGACACTTCCCCCTCCCCCCGAACTTTATTTAGTTTAATCAACAAACATTTATGGAGAGCTTACTGTGTTCTAAGATCTTAGGATACATCCATGAACAAAAGGACATAGACCTCCGCCCTCACGGATTCCTTTTTACTGTCAGCGGGCCCCAGGGCTTAGGCCTTGGTTCGCTTTCTCTTGTGTTAATCTACTTTCACTCTCTGGGTGATCTCATCCGGTCTCACAGCCAGCTGTAGACAACGTGTGTATGACAAAGACTCCTACATTTCTATTTGCGGCCCCATCTGTCCCAACTCCTTCTGCCTACTCAGCACCGCCGCTTGGTCGACCAGTATCTGTAGTGGGTGCTGTGGGATGCAGGCTGGATTTCTTCCCTTCAGGCCCTAGGCACTCATTCCTGTGGCTGTAGGGAGTGTTGCCTGCTCACAGCTGACCTTCCGCAGGGATGGCCTCGGCTGAAGGGAGCTGCCTCACCCACTCAAGAGACTGGCTGAGGTAGCAGACTAAGGCTCAGTCCTTCTTGCTTCAATTCAAGTCAACCTTAAGAAGTCATTCCAGGGACGCCTAAAAGGTTAAGTGTCCAACTCTTGATTTGGGCTCAGATCATGATCTCACGGTTTGTGAGATCAAGGCCTGCATTGGCTTTGCGGAGCATGGAGCCTGCTTAAGATTCTCTTGCTCTCTCTCTCTTCCTCTGCCCCTCTCCCCTGCTCACACACATACTTTCTCTCTCTAAAAAAGAAAAAAACAAACAAAAAAGAACTCATTCCAGGTCAGGTATGTGGCATGTGGCCATTGAGATGGCAGATAAGTTCTCTTCTGTCCTATCTGGAAAGATGAAGGAAGCTGTCGACATTCACAACAGCATCCATTACGGTCTAGCCCCAGGGCTATGTTAACTCTCTTTCTCTGTCATAAAATTGACTGAAAGGACTTGGACCATCTGGACATTCTGCAGACTATCTTGTTGATCCCATACATCGATGAACAAAAGTGAAAAGTGTATTGGAGTCTTGACAAGACATGTTTGTTTCAAAGGATGGAAGATAAATCCTAAGAAGACTCAAAGGCCCAGTTAAAAATGCATGACCACACACACACACACACACACACACACACACACACACAGATATTTATAGCAACGTATTTCATAATTGCCCAAACTTGGAAGAAACCAGGATGTCCTTCAGTAGGTGAATGGATAAATAAACACCCAGATGATGGACTATTCCTCAGTGCTCAAAAGAAATGAAGTATTAAGCCATGAAAAGACATGGAAGAAGGTTAAATGCACTCAGTGAGGAGGTCAATCTGAAAAGACTCCGTACTGTGTGATTCTCGCTATCTGACATCTGGGAAAGACAAAAGTGTGGAGGTGGGGAAAAGATCATCGGTTTCCAGGGCTTGGTAGGAAGGGGGAATGGACACGTGGAGCACGGAGGATTATCAGGGCAGGAAATGACTCTGTGATAACGGTAGAGACGTGTCATTACACATTGGTCCCAACCTCCAGAATGCACAACACCAAGAGTGGACCCTAATGTAAACCATGGACTCTGGGTGATTATCGTCTCTTGATAGAGGCTCCCCAATTGTAACAAACGTACCACTCTGGTGGGGGCTGTTGGCAATGGGAGAGGCTGGACATGTGTGGGTCGGGGGGATGTAGGAAATTGTTGTACTTTCTGCTCAGTTTTGCTGTGAACCTGAAACGTCTCTGAAAAATAAAGTCTATTTTTTAAAAAGTCAAAGGCCCACCCCGTCAGTGAAATTTTTAGGGGTCCTGGAGCATTTAGGACACCCTTTTTTTAAAAAATATTTTTAAGAATGTTTGTTTTGGGGCACCTGGGTGGCTCAGTTGGTTAAGCAGCCGACTTCGGCTTAGGTCATGATCTCACGGTTTGTGGGTTCGAGCCCCACATTGGGCTCTGTGCTGACAGATAGCTCAGAGCCTGGAGCCTGTCTTCAGACTCTGTGTCTCCCTCTCTCTTTGACCCTCCTCTGCTCATGCTGTCTCTTTCTCTCTTTAAAAAATAAGTAAAACATTAAAAAAAAAGAGTATACGTACACTGATGGACAGTGGCTAATGGCTTGGCTGGTTGGTCATGGGGTCTGGAGGGTAGAGATATTGGAAGATAGGGGACAAAGAGGTATGTGGGAAATCCTGTGGTAGTCAGTCCAAAGTGTATCTTTGAATCGCATGTTGTCTCCTACCAGAGAGCATCCGCTATGGAAGAGGCGCCAAGCACTTACGAGGTCAGAGTCACCCAGTCAGTCCATGTCAGCCAGCCCCAGTCATCGGCCATTCGGGTGCTGAGACCATTGTGCGTGAACGGAGTCACCATGGTGGCCAAGATTACACGTGAGTTCAATCCTCTGATGTCCCTGTTAACTATCCAACCCGGCAGCAGACACACGAGTGTGTAAGAGCCAGCCTGTAAAGCTTTGGGAAAGCCAACTGTTCACCTTTCAGTTTTTTTGAGTCAGCTGACATTATGTTGGTAGCTTGGGATTGGCCACGATGGGAATACTTACAGGTACTGAGGAATCAGCAGACACTACAAGTCAGGACCCCCTCCCCACATGGCCCCTGCTCAGGTTTTTAAATATTTACCCAACATACTAGTCAATAGAGACCAAAGCTGAGCCCTTGACACAGTTCTATCCCTTGAGAACACCAACCGGCCCTTTGGTGCTAGTTGGTTACACTGGACTTCTTCCACTTGGAAATGGGCAGCAATTTATCTTGACTGAATTTATCTTGACACATGAGGGGCACCCGGGTGGCTCAGTCGGTTGAGCGTCCGGCTTCGGCGCAGGTCATGATCTCACAGTTCATGAGTTTGAGCCCCGCATCGGGCTCTGTGCTGACAGCTAGCTCAGAGCCTGGAGCCTGCTTCAGATTCTGTGTTTCCCTCTCTCTCTGCCCCTCCCCTGCTCACACTGTCTCTGTCTCTCAAAAAAAAAAAAAAAAACAACAAAAAAAACCACTGAAATTGACACATGAATCAAGGCCTTTTCTGCCAACAGGGGCCCACCCAACAATATTATCTGAGGGCTTAAGGTCCAACTCACTACCACAAGACCCCACACCACCTAGCATGGGACTAACGGACATACATTAGAGCAAACAGGGTGTCCCAGTGGGCACATGACCAGAGAACCCACTGGCCCGATCACACAAGGCAACACCTAGAAGCTGGTGACCTCAAGAGTGACGAAACAGCTTTTTGAAGGTACAGCTGAGCGATGACCTTGTAGATGATGCTTTTCAGAGATGGGGTGCCATTCTCCAAGATGCGGCATACACCCCAAATCAATACCCTTTATTAGATGCTGTGTTCCAAACAGGCAGAAGGCAGGGCTCCAAGAATCAAGAGGTGGAAGTATGAGAAGCCTTGTTTACCATCAGTCTTGGTGACCCAATTTGAGGGAATTCATGGGTCCAAATCCTGGAACTCTGAACAATATGGGCTTAGAAGTTCTGGTTTCTAGAAGAGTCAGCAAGAGTCCCATTAAACCGCAAGGTATGGTGTGTCCCTGATCACTTTGGGATCCCACAGAAAAGCAAGAAAATAAGTCCCCATCCCGACAGGACTAACTGCCTCCATTCATCATAAAGAGATAGAACATATACTGTATACCAAGGGCAAGGAAAAATTTGGCACCACGTAATCCACTGAGTGCATTTGAGAACACTTTGCCCAATTTCCTGGGTCAGCTTCCCTGAGCTAAAATTTACATACAATAAAGTTCACTCCTTTTTAGCGAACTATTGTATGTTTGGACAAATATAGAAAATAACGTAACCACTACCATGATCATATTACGAAACATTTCCACATCTTGCCAAAAGTTTCCCCGTGCGCCTTTGGAGTCAAATCTCTCCTCCTCCTCCCTGGCCCCTGGCACCACTATATACTTTCTGTCGCTGGTGTTTTGCTCTCCTGGGATTTCCTATACTAGGAATCATGTGGTATGTAGTTTTTTGTGTCTGATGTCTTTCATTTAGCGTCGAGCTTTCAAGATTCATCCATTCTGTTGCCTGTCGCAGTAGTTTGTTCCTTCGGGCTGCTAAGTAGTATTTCGTTGTATGGATACATCTCACTTAGTTTCTCCATTTACCGGCACCAGACACTCAGGCTGTTTTCAGTTTGGGGCTATTATCAATAATACATGGGGCACCTGGATGACTTCGTTGATTAAGCATCAGACTTTTAAAAACCTTTTTCTTTTAAAAAAAAAAAAAGTTTTAATGTTTTTATTTATTTTTGAGAGAGAGAGAGAGACAGACAGACAGACAGCGTGAGCAGGGGAGGGTCAGAGAGAGGAGTCACAGGATCTGAAGACAGACCCCAGGCTCTGAGCTGTCAGCACAGAGCCCAACGCGGGGCTCAAACCCACGAACCGTGAGATCATGACCTGAGCCGAAGCCAGACTCTTCACTGACTGAGCCACCCAGGCGCCCCGGAACATTTTGAATTTTAACAAAATCCAATTTGTCCATAGTTTTCTCTTGGATAGAGTTCATGCCATCAAGAGTAGTCAAGAAATCTCCTAACTCGGTCACTAGAATTTTCTCCTGTGTTGGTTCTAGATTTTTATTGTTTTAGCTCTTACATTTAGGTTTATGATTCTATTAGTTTTCGTTTTTAGATGGGAAGCATTTCCTTATCCATTTTTTG